>CAUYRT010073693.1:0-10631 GCA_963574885.1 Lepilemur ruficaudatus | reverse complement strand
TCCACACAGGTGCATTTCTGTGCTCAGATTATGCATCTGAGAAAAACATGTTTTGCAGCTAATGTTATCACTTACTATTGTAAAATTTCCACTCTGTATTTAGATTTAGATATTGCAGAGAATGATGAGAAAATCTATTTGCTCTCTTTCAAGAAAACTATTCAAATACATAAATAAATATTAATAAATTATCATCACGAAGGAAGGTCAAAATTGCATGAAATTCCACATACCTTTCTCAGCCACATATTTTCTTTAAAAAAAGCAAAAAGAAGAAAAAAACAGAATGAAAGTTGAGGAAATTCAGGTGCACTGCATGTTCTATAAGCTCCAGAGTTCTCTGTTTATTGTATGCAATGCCCAAGAAAGCCCAAAGTCAAAACTCTTTTCTACGGAAAGCTTTTAGAGTTTATTACTGCTAGGGGTTCTCTTTTCAGACAACCTATTTTAGAATTACTGGGAGAAAGGCATGGGGCATTGACAATTTATAACAGATAAGTGTGTCATATGATCCTAACTTGGTGCCAGGGTTTAGAACTGTTGAGCTAGGAATGCTATGTAACTCAACTCAATTTTATTTGCTTTTATGTGTATGAGTTTAAGTAACTGGGCATTAAGTTTTTGCTTTTTGCTGTAACATTAACATCATTGCTGTAAAGCCTTCACAAGGATGCTCCTGCATTTTTTTGTGGGGTTTCCAATAGCATTAAATGTGCATTATGTCTAGAGTAGGTGATGGGTGGGGTGGGAACTGCCAATATTGCGTAGCCTTCCTACATTATATTTTATAGCTATTCTCCTTTCCTCAAAAATACAATCAGAGGATAAGCCAGTAAGCCTTCAATACTGCTGCCCCTGGAATCTTGTCTACTTTAATGATTTAGATTTATCAGTGGGGGACCTTGCACCATCTATTTGCACTAACTAAATTCTCCTTACATATTTAGGTGGTCATTTTCCAACAGTTCACAAAAAGGAAACGCTTGGCTAACACATTGTTCAATGTAACATTCCCCAAAATAAATAACTGCAAATGCTGCAAACCTCTAAATGAATGATAGCTAAATATTTGCAACCTTAATCAAAATACTATCAGAAAATGATTAAGTCTCCAGTCTTCCAGTTTCTCACTGCTCAGCAACATAGCTATAACGAATCTTCGTAATCTGTAGAGCCCATTGCTAAACCTGCTGAAATGAAGTTCCTAATACCGCAGAATGAAGTCTGAGATAGTGTGATATGTTTCAGCTTGTGTGGAAAGACCTGTTAAATCTAAATCCTATCTAAACTAAACCTTTTTAATTCACTCACCTAAATGTGAGACTCTTTAGTTATTGCATTTCTCTGATCCCAGTGTGCAACGGTAGCGTTCGGAAGTATTTACAATTGACTTCTTTCTGGATTTATTGTGATTTGTGGAGCATAGAACAGAAAATGCTGACTAAAGCTTAACTGCATGCCAGTTGCCCATTAGACATTTTGACTTTTTAATAACCTATGCACATGTACACTTAGGCTGAATGAGGCCTCATAAACACCATTTTGATAAAAATGCATTCATTTTATGCATCCCTGAGTAAAGCTTCCTACAGTGATCCATTAAACGGCTTAAATGTTTAGCCTTTTGTGGAACATAAGAAAATGTTTTGCTTTCAAAAGGAGGGGCATTTCCTTTGTTTATGCTGTGGGAGCTGAACAGATTTCTGGATCAATTATTTACAAGCCATTTATGAGTTGGGATTTGAGAATTTCAAAGCAAAGACTTAGAAAATATAATTGTGTCAATTACTTCTTGTTATTTTGATGTTTTCACAAAAGGAACGTTATCATGCAAGGCATGTTATTTTCCTGTTTATGATACTCTTTAATACTATGAAAGAAGAGGTAAACTCACAATAAAAAAGTAACTGCAACTTCATTTTCTTTTGATGGGAACACCCAAGGTTCTTTTTATCTCAACAAATAATTCTCTACAATTAACAATAGTTTGGCCTGTTATAATGGCTCATTGAGAACAGAATATGGTGCTTGGAATGCTATTGCTCAATATTTCCTGAGTTTTACGAAAATGTGTTTCTAATTTGGTAAAAGCCCAATGGTTGAGCTTTATTTAGTGATTATTTTCATTCCAACTGTTGTAAATCTTTGGCAAGTTTATTTTTTTCCAATTTATAAATGTGGATCCTGAGATGATTTATTTTTGTGCTTTGTGTGGTTTGAACAAAGCTTATAAACAATTTATAATCATTGACAAATCTATAAATAGTCATTACAGTCAATCGTATTTATTAAAAGCAATGGCTTGGGACTCAAGATCCTGACATTCTCTTATTAATGAAAAGAAAACCTGTTTATAGGCATAATCACCTGTATTTAATGAAAATAATACATCACTTTACATGGAGCTCAATACTCACTATGGGAAGGGAGGTACTAATCAGTGTGGATGGGTGTTGAGTGGATTGAATTTTCCAGTCAATTCTCACCTTCCTTTAGACAGGCCTACCTCATTTTATTGTGCCTCATTGTATTGCGATTTAAAGATATATACATGCACACACACACATATATACACTTTTTTTTTTTTCAAATTGAAATTTTTCAAATTGAAGGTTCGTAGCAAACCTGCATTGAGCAAATCTATGGGCACCATTTTTTTCCAAGAGCATGTGCTCATTTTGTTTCTGTGTCAGCATTTTTTAGCAATAAAGTATTTTTAAATTAAGGTATGTACATTGTTGTTTACAACATAATACTATGCACACTTAAACTACAGTATAGCATAAACGTAAGTTTTCTATGCACTGGGAAACAAAAAATGTGTGTGACTTGCTTTATTGCAATATTTACTTTATTGCAGTGGTCTAGAACCAAACCTGCAATATCTCCAAGATATACTGTATATGCATCTGAATCAGGGAACATAGTGGCAGATAAAGACACCTACATACAGCTTATACTTTCAAAGGAGAGATGTACAGAAAAAGAAGAAAAATCTTATCTTGACTAAATTAAATCTTTCCCCTGCTTTCGGGATTTATTTCTTCCTTTTTCACACACCTATTAAGTGCCCGGGCCAATACTAACTTTTTATATGACGACATGATAGAAGTAAGATCCCGGGGGTTAAAACTCTAGGGGTCCTGGTCTTGCATGATTAGAACTATCATCATTTTTTTAGTTGGCATAGATTTGGGAGTAGATATCCTACTAGAATATTTTTGTTCAACTCAATGCCCTATTACCCAGTCCATACTGTCAACTGAAAGGGAGACCATAGAATTATTTTTAAGGAATATTTTTATGCATTATATCATACACATAAAAGTAGGTGACTTTCATATTTTACATTTGCATAGAAATAGACTAACAGATACCCCAGTGGTGTGTCATTTTCATACACATACCTATAAAACATATACAAATACTCCAGAAAATATTAATGAAATGAGCACCTCTCTTCCAAACATCAAGGTTAAGATCTAGAAACTAGAGTATTGTACTATATTATAATGTAGAATACTACTGAATCAATAATGTTCATTCATTAGAATACCCTCTGACTTTGCTTGTATTTTCTGAAAATAATTTTTCAACCTTTATTATAAATTCATATTACCGAGTCTAAAAATCACTTAGATGTATAAAAAGGCAGTCAGAGAGTTTGAAAGTATATACCTGAATCAAAAAGAAGAGAATTATTGGTCACTGAAGATAGATACCTCTGCTTTAGACATGTAAACCCCTATGGCTCTCAACAGCCCTCTGCCTATAGCCTATAGAGTTCCAAATTTGCTTTCTCATTCCTTCTCCAAATCTATTCACACATATTCCTAGGGTTTTTATTTTCTTTTTTTTTTTTAAAAACTCTTTGGTTTAATTATCGCCTGATCTTCCCATGTTTTTGACTCTGGTGTGACAACTTGATTCTGATTCTTCTAACACCTTTGTTAGATGGTTCAATTTTGATATTCTTCATCTTTAGCTGATTTCTAACTATAATCTAAAAAAAGTACTGATAAGTGTTGCTAGTATGATGATAATGTTGATTATGATGATGATAGAAGAGGCAGCACTTGATAACCCAGAGACCAGAATGATTTACATACAACATTTCATTTTTACAATAACTCTGTAAGGCTGGTATTATTAGTGTTATTTTCCAAAAGATAAAACATTACATATATTAAGTAAATTGCCCAAAGTTACATAATTAAGAAATATTAAAACTAAGATTTGACTGTAGGACTAACTGACAATCTCTGTGTTCCTATCTGCTCTAAAAATCCTCCTCTCTGAGTAGAATTCATAGTGTCAGCTGTGGGTCAAGCATGTGTAATACATTTCATGTTACTTTTGTATACAAAGAGACTATCATGAATATACCAGTGGTAAGTGGGCATTTTCATTTCTTTTTGTCAGACTTCCTGTGCTTCTTTGGGACTGACTCCTCTCTATGCAGCATTGCCCATTGGTGACACAGGTTCAAAGATTAGGAATTTTCCAGATATTGCTAGAATCATACTCTGATGGCACCCGCTATCATCCAATTCTTTACTGCTAAATTGAATTACTGAATACCCTCTTGCTTGTTTATATTTCACTGATGTTGAGCATTTATAATTAGAGTTACAACAATGCATAATGAATTTTAATCAGCCTAAAGATATAACAGAAAATTATGATTGCAAAGCTTCAGATTAATACACACACTCAGATATGTATATGTGTATACATATATCAATACATATGCTTATATGTAGGTATATGTATACATAAGCATATATACACACACACAGTCTTTATCCAAGTATTACATTAACCAATAAATGTTAAAGTGTTACTGATTGTTCAGATTTTCTCTCACTTAAAAAATTTTTGCTCCTCTAACAAGTACTACATGTGCAAGGTTTTTGAGAGATTATTCATGATAATTAGTAGAACATAAAAATCAGTGGAAATACACAAATGCTACTAGAAAAAAAGAAAATCTGAGAATTGATTGAATTTTATCAAAAGAAAACATTAATTAACCTCTGATTCAAATAAAAATATAGTTCAAGGAAAAAAGTAATGTTGAAATTTTGGTAAACAGGAAATAGGTAGGAAGAAATAGTGCAAGGAATCTCTCTCTTTCTTTCCCCCCATTTGAGAATAAACTGTGAAAATTTTGGCTAAGGTTACAAAGAGACTCCACTATAACCACCTATTCAATTTCCTGAAACCATTTTCCTCTATACATAAGAGCTCACCCCACTGACCCTATCTGAGGAAAAAGAAAAGACAGTAGCCAAGTGTATTTATTCCAGGCAGTAGGTTGTAGACTTCCAGTAAACATATCTATGAGCTGTCTTTCCCCTGGGAGTCCAGGTCTAGTAGCCCCAGTGTTGCTAGCTCTTTCTATTTCATTCTTTCTCTCTTACTCTGTCTCTTTCTGTGTGTATGTCCACATGAAAATATGCATCACATTTACCTAGCAATGATTCTCCATCAGTCATTGCTATAAAGAAATTCTCAGGACAAATAATCTCAACCATCATTCACATACAGATTCCTAAATTTTTATGTGTATGCATTCACAAACTGAAGAGACAGGGGGGAGGGAGAGGCAGGAAGTGGGGGAGAGAGAGAGAAATCAAGAGAACTAACACAAACCATGATCAATAAGTGTGTTTTTGATATATTGTTACATGTGCTATGCATCATCAATATCACTGTCTTCCGCCTCCATATCTTGTCCCACTGGAAGATCTTCAGGGGCAATAACATACAGGGAGCTGTCATCTCCTATGATAATAATGCCTTTTTCTGGAATACCTCCTGAAGGACCTGCCTGAGGCTGTTTTACAGATAACTTTTTTTTTAATAAGGAGTACACTCTAAAATAGTGATAAAAAGTACAGTAAATAAATAAACTAGTAACAGTCATTTGTTACCATTTTCAAGTATTATGTACTCTATGTGCTATATTTTTGTGCGCTACACTTTTCTATGACTGTCAGCACAGTAAACTTGTTTATGCCAGCATCAATGCATTCTGCTAGAATGATGGCTAGGACATCGCTAGGTGATAGGAATTTTTCAGCTTCATTGTAATCTTATGGATCAACCATCATATGAGTGGCCCGTCATTGACTAAAATGTGATGGGGAGTATGACTGTATTATGTTTACTTCTCTGCTCAGAAATCCCAGGTTCTTTTCAATCCACGTTCTTTTCAACATAAGTTTAAAACTGGAATAAATATATCTTTCAATTAGGATGTTGGTGATATATAATGTTCTGGTTGCTTTTGCAGAAGGTGTTTTCTCCTGATTTTAAAGTTATTTTCCAAATGACTACATATTGGTGTGGTTAAGAACATAAACTTTGGGGTCAGAGTGATCTGAAGTGATAATATGCCACATAATCTTTAGCAAATTTCTTAATCTCACTATGCTTGACATTCCTCATTTGTAAATTGAAGGTAATAATTGTACATAGCACATTGGGTTATTATAAGGATTACTATTATTCAAAGTAACATCATTTGACTGAGCAATTACCATAGGTCACTCATTTTACCCTTGCAAAAGGTCTCTTAGTTAAGTAGCATTTTTATCACCCCTATAATGCAAATTTCTAATTGAAGTTTTAAAGATTCTATATCTTTCTTAGGCCACAAAGCTGGTAAGAGTGAACTTGTGATTTAAATCCAGGAAGTCTCAATCTGGAGATGGTTTTCTCTTACCCACTATGATAAACTCCATCACAAGATAACACACGTATGAAAAATGCTTGGCATTTGGTATGTACTCAAATTATGCCAGCTATAATTCCTTGAAACCACTTGTCCACTAATTTCAGGCATCTATTATCACTAATAAGAAGTCTTCTTTCAATCTTATGTTTATTCATTCATTAAATATGTATTAAGTACCTGCTATGTGCTAATCATTTTTCTTGTTTCTGGGATACAGCAGTATACAAAGCAGAGAAAACTTCCTACCTATGGAGTTTGCACTCTAGTCTGTTGGGGAAAATGTACAAAAATAGGAAAAAAACAAGTACAATACATAGTATATTAGATGATGATAAATAATAAGAAAAATAATAAAGCAGAATAGGGGAATAGCAAGTGTCAAGGTGAGCACTTTTAGATAAACTATGGGAATGCTTTTAATCATTGGCATAAACCTTTATGAAGGTCAGTTTCTTCATTTAGAACATAAGAATAGTGATACTTTCTCTGACAATCCTAAGAAATTATGTGAGAAACAAATAAAATAATAAATGTGAGCACATTTTTTAAATTATACAAATTTTTAATGTGACATATTGAATATTGAATAGATATTGAATCTGGTATTGAATTTGGTGCAAAAAATTTAGGAAGAAGGACACCAGGAGAACCAGAAGCTACAGGAAAAGTAATATGATGGATGAAGAGAAAAGTAAGATGATGTTTTGAGTTAGAAGGTAATATACTGCATTGTACATATGTTCAACAACATTTTATGATTTAACTTGTAATACAATGTAAGAGATACCCACAAGTAACTCTGATGATGTCACAAGACCAAATAAAACTGCATTTCATGACTTTCTGTCCTTTATTTGCAGTTTGATTAATGTAACTTGGAAAGTATTCCTCCAGGGATCAAATATGTCTCAACTCATACCATGGCTTCTGCAGATAAGTTCTTTTAGAGGTAGTGGAATTCTTTTTCTCTAAAATTATATTTTAAAAAATAAGTAGAACTGAATACTCTGGGCAATGTGAAAAGTGAAATAAAAAGTTAGTCAGTCACCCCGAGGATATTGTGACTCTAACAACTGAAGTTCTTGTGCTCATGTTCCCACTCTTCACTGCCACCTAGTTTCAGCCTCTATTAGAATCGGTACCACAGACAGCAGTGAGGAGTGGGGCTTGAGAAAGAGCTATCCTGGTGACAGCTGGTATGCTTGGGCAGTACCTGAATGTTAAGATGGAGGTCAAGTATGTGTGAGCACGTGGACAGAGGATCTTTAGGTAAGATCAAGGAAGTATGGCATAAATACAGAGCAGACAAACCCAGAGAAGCAAGGCAGAAATCAAAGCACCTAGAAATTCATTGACTCTGAAAGATCAGGACACAGCAAGAGACCTACACATCTGTATTTGCAGCAAGTGGACAATGACCAGCCACTTAGGTCACAACAATCAGGTTTCAGCATGCAAAAAGGATATCTTAGTCAAAGCAATTATGCCCAAGCCCACAAGTTGCTTATCTGCTTTCCACTTGGGAGAGAGCCAAGTCCTGTGTAGCTCCAGCTTATAGGGCAGCAATTTACCTGATGAAAGTTGACAAAGAGCTGTCATAGCACCATGCCTTCTTATGATTAATAAATCCTGGAATTCCTGCTCCTCAGAGCTTCTGCAGTCACTGGTGTATGAAATTAGGAGTGGATGAAGAGAGAGTCTAGTGATGGTCTCCCTTCTCCACCTTTGAAAAAAGAATTCCTTGGACTTTCTAATGTTCTGTCTGTGTCTCCCTGCTCTAGCCATTCAAGGGCATTGAGACTGAAGCTAGATAACAAAGGTTTGCCTCTACATAGGTATGCAAAACTGAGCTAATGAAGAGACTACAATCACATCAGAGAAAATCCTGGAATAGTCATCTAAATAATGTGAGAGTTCAAGGCTATATGTCAAATCCAGACTTTGAGTCTACTCTTCAGACCCATATAGATAATGTCAACGTCACACCAACTGAGTGGTTCCCATATCAGAAATCTGATTCATTCTTTTTTCTCTTATGTCTCTTCTTCCTTCCCCTTTCACTTCTCCCACATGTCCTCTCTTAATTATTGGAACTACCAACCATTCAGTTTGAGACAGTGTTATCTTAGATTATTTTTTCAGCCTCACACAACTAATCAAGTATTGTTTCTTGTCAATTCTACCTTTTAATGAGCTTTCACATCTATCTTCATCTGTTGATTCCTAGTGGTAGAACTCTAGTTCAGACTTTTTTTCATCTTTTCCTGGGAATACTGTACTTGACTCATAAGGGAGCTCCTTTTTAATATCTTTCACCTCCTAATCCTCTTCCTTCCATGGCCTTCTTGAATGAAAAATTAACTACTCCTCCACTAAAACTATTGAGCACCTCAACACCTCATAATACCTACAGGTTGAAATCCAAAGTCATCAATATGACTCCAACCAACTACCTATAATTCTCTAGGCACACTGTGCTTCACTGTGTATGCACACCTTCTGTATGGAATGCTCATCCACTTTTTTTGCCTAACGACCTCCTACTTATTCTTCAAGACCCTTAAGTGTAATTTCTATGAAACATTCCTTGATTCTTCCATCTTAGACAAATGTGGTTACTTCCATCATTGAGCTGTCACTATATTTTGAAGTTAATGTCTAATTTGGCATCACTATACTCTGTTACAATCATTTGTTTCTGTACATGTTTCCCTTTCTACTGTATATGATGACTGGAGGGCAGATGCCATGCCTTTAAATGGTAAACATTCTTCAGCATCCTCTGCACAGTGCCAGACACAGAGTAGATTCTTGATGATTATATAAAGAATGTTGAAAGGCGTAACTAGATTTCTGTGATTCTGCTATTAATGACAACTTATATTACCCAGCATATATTATCTTATTAACTCTAATAGGTACTCTACAAACTGTACAATGTATAATTTTAGGTATATTTTACTATGAACAAAGTCATTCCTTCTCATATTTGAATATTAAAAGTGTTTCAAATATTCACAGTAACTACTTCATGACATATATATGTGTGTGGTATATATGTGTGTGTGTGTGTGTGTGTGTGTATTCTTGAATCAAAAACCTTTCCTTTCCTAAAGAAAAAAAGTATGCATTTTAAAGTTTTATAACACATAATAATTCAAATTTTTTTCTTCAGCTTGGAAATTCTTTACCTTTGGAAGGAAACAAAAATTTAATCCCAATAAAGTATTCTTTAATTTTTTTTCTTAGAGACTATTAAGAAGTAACTGAAATCAAAATTATATTAGGAAGTTGACACCATGCATCATAAGATTTACTTATATCAGTATCAGATAATGCAAAATCCATACATAGGAATATTATTTTATAAACTTACTGTAGCTGGTTTTGGATGTCTCATTCCTATGAAGATACTGAGAAAATATAGTTTTGAGCTAAAAGTGGTGTGATTTTGTATTTAAAATGACATAAGCAATACTGAAATACACATGCTACTACCAAGTAATGCTCTCATTTTTATGAGAAGATTTAGCAGTTAAATATGAAAAATGTATATTATTTAGAAGAAAATTAGTGTCTTCCAGTGTTATATATATTTAGGACAGACAATATCAATTTTCAGCATTTATCAAAAAAAAATACTGTAGGCCGGGCACGGTGGCTCACGCCTGTAATCTCTGGGAGGCCGAGGTGGGTGGATTGCTCAAGGTCAGGAGTTCGAGACCAGCCTGAGCAAGAGCGAGACCCCGTCTCTACTAAAAAAAATAGAAAGAAATTAATTGGCCAACTAAAAATATACAGAAAAAATTAGCCGGGCATGGTGGCACATGCCTGTAGTCCCAGCTACTTGGGAGGCTGAGGCAGAAGGATGGCTTGAGCCCAGGAGTTT
>CAUYRT010073691.1:0-11498 GCA_963574885.1 Lepilemur ruficaudatus | reverse complement strand
TGTCATACAATCAAGCTATAAAGATCACTATTTTTTTTAGATATCCAGGTGCACATTGATCTCAGCAAAGCTATTTCTAGCCTTAAAACTAAACAGGGTTTGAAATTCACTGAAAATCATTTAATTGTACACTTAAAATGGTCTAAAGGCATGATATGTAAAATGTACTTCAATAAAGGAAAAATATCTTTAAAAAAAGTCATTTTTTTGAATATATATTGTTTATTCATTAACATTGAACTCACAGTCAACAGTGCTATAACTCGTGTGAACAAAGCTTAGCTAACACATATACTTTCTCTGTAAGGCAAATCACAGCCTTCTTTTGCTCAGGAACACTAGACAGAACTTCAGCCTTATGCATGGGGGCTATTTAAACAGCAATACCACCGACAAAAAAAAAAGCACAAGAATGCAAAGAAAGTAAGTACTAAATATACAGTGGGAAAGGCAGTTGTTTTTGGAATGAGAATGAAAGGCCCAGGCTCTAACTTCTTTTCATGTTCATTAACACTGAACTGACAGCCAACAGTGCTGTAAATCACATGTGAACAAAGCTTATCTAAATTTGTAAAGTGTGAAACAAAACAAATGAACACCATTTCTCAGCCCTGAAGGCCCTCATTATTTGCAGGCTCCGCATTTGCAAATTTTCCTACCTAAAATTAATTTGTAACCCCCCAAATCAATACTCATGGTGCTTTTGTTCATCCTCAGTTATGCATAGAGTAGTGAAAAATTTCCTGCACAGATTCTCGGCTGAGGTGGAACAAGGCCTTAAAGCTAATGAATAGGCCTAATTCTCACAAGTCCTCAATCCTCATCACTCATCATTTCTACATCCCTCTGACTCATAAATACTTCTTCATACCATGGTTTATGTCTTTGCTTAATATCAAGGAGAATGGATGCCATAAGAGAGCCAAACTCAATGACACTATTAAGACCGTTTTCGTAGGTATAAGCGAAGCCCGCAGTGTGCATGGCCACTAGCGAACCTTTTGAATCAAACACTGGGGATCCAGAAGCCCCAAAGTAAAAAGAGGTGTCATAGGTAATCACATCAGCATTGTGAACTATTTTCTCGAAACTTCTCGGAGTGTACATATGGACATACTGCACACCCTCTGCTTTTCTAGCCTGAACACGTTGCTGACATTTCTCTTCTCGCTGATCCTGAGAGATTACAGCACAAGCATCATGAGACTTTTTATCTCCATTTGGATGGCCAACAATGTGTATCAACCCACTAAGGGGTACAGGAGAGATTCCTTGATGTAGTCCCACAGGTACTTCTTGTCCATTTTCCTTCAGCTGCAGGACAGCATAGTCAAGAGTTGTATCAGATATCTCAAACCAAGGTTCAACGAAAAAGCAGTTCTCTTCTTTCTCTGGGGCATCTTCATAACCAAACGTCACCCTGGCACACTGACCAATTATGGCTGCCCACTTACTTGGCTCTATTCCTTCTCCCACAATGTTATCTATTACATGCCGACAAGTTAAAATGAACAAGCCTTTAAAAACAAAGCAGGTGGCAGAACCCTTAATTCCATTGTTGTCCCAGAATATGTACCCAACTGAATCACTGAGATGTGAAAGAAGTTTTATTATTTTAATCGGAGTAGAGTTTTTCGTTACTTTCCCAAAACTTGTTTTATGCAATTGAAATAATGACCTTTTCCCCTTTCTTTTTTTCATTTTTTCTTTAAAATTTTCTCTGATTTTTTCACTTTCTTTTTTCAAACTAGGGTACTGGTCCACAATGTGTTCTCTCAATACACAGGTGTTTCTTTTCTCCGACTCAGAATTCTCAGCAGCTGCTGCCCTGGGGCCCATTCTTTTCACAAACTCAACCTGAAAGAGCTTGCCCTCTAATTCATCAACTAGCTGGGTGTTTTCTAAAATGGTGTCCAGGTTTTCAATGAGTTTCCAATCATCCTTCTCCAAACAGGAAAGAAATCTGCCATCCTTGCACAGAGCATCCTTGATGGTTTCTCCTTTGAAAGCATAGACGCAGAGTTTGTGCCCTTCCTTGTGAAGTTGCCCACATTGAACGATCTTTTTCTTGTACTTTCCAGTTCCAATTGCATGAATGTAAAATTTGACACACTCAGTAGATGATACCTCGTCATGCCGGCCGAATAGTTGGTTATTTTCTTTCTGTTTATTTTTACTCTGGGCAAATGTAATTACCACTTGGCACCCTTCAGGAAAACAACTGAGGGGCATTCCAAGGTTGATGAACCCTTCAATTCCTTCTTTACCACATACCAGCATTTCTCTGCCTTGGTGAGTTTCTACCTCTTCTCTGACAGCCTTAAGAGTGTTGAGAGCCATGTATAAGCGATCCTTCTCACTCCCTCTGAGTGTATATTTCATTTTTTGGTTTTTCCTCTGGTTTACATCCAAAATAACTTTAATCTTCTTCTTTGGGGGCATGGTCTGGTCTTCTGGATTTTTCTTAGATGAATGGAATCTTTGAGCCTTGGTGTTAGTTATATCTCTTGGACCTCCTTTAGAGTTCATCTTCATCGGAGAAGTACCGGAATTATTCTGTTGTTCTTTAGGGACCTAAAAGCAATGTGAGATATTTTAAAACTTTAAATGCAGCCCTAGTCGTTTGTTTCTCTTTTTAGTATGCAATTCACAAAGTTTCTCTGGGAAACTCAGAACCCATCAAAGTGAGTAGAATTAAATCAGTGTTTGACTTGGGATCCAAAATAAAAGCTGAGCTACATGTCACAACAGTTGAATAAGCTCTTGATATCACTACCCTGGCATATTTTTCTAAGAAATATGAAGGAAGAAACACATTTTTTTCCCAGATGCATCAAAAACAGAGATTCTTGACTCTACCATCTCTATCTGAAATAGTGTCATTTCAGGTCTTGTTTACTATTTTCAGCTACATAATTTTTATATTTTCTGAGCATAAAGATGGATCGTACCAAAAAATTTGTTCTTAAAACATGAATTCAGCAAGAATGAGTTACCATGATTTATCAGGAATTAAACATTTTTTAAAAACCCCATCATTATTTAACTAATCATTTAGTCACAATAATATAGTTTTGTAATAATAAATACTTTGAGTCACCCTGCATATATCATAGAAAGAGCTCAAATTATTTCTTCTGTTACATCAATTAGTCCCCAAGTTCTACAAAATGAGGGGGAACAAATATGGCTTATCTGATGGAGTCTTTTTGATAGAGAAAGTTTTTCTGGCTTTTCTTGTAAGTGCCCTTTTTAGGGCCACATAATAACCAAAAAAATGAAGTGAGTATCAGAATTCCAAATCCTAGTCCAATATTTTTTCCATTAGACTTCTGTATATTTTTGTAAATATTGTATTCATGAGTCCCATTTTTATAAGGCATTATCTTAAAAACTAGGGCTGGGGGAGGAATTAAAAAAGGAGGATTAATCAAATAGAAACTGAATGAAAAATTAAGGGCATATGATTCTTATGTCTAAAAGATACATTTGTCCCAAGTCATACTATCATAGCATGGGTATCAACAGATATGGGTTCATATGGCAGCAATGCCCCTTACTGGTAATGAGAATAACAATGCCAGGAATGTTATAAAGATTAAGTGTAACATCACTGAGTGACAACGCTGACAATGATTGGCACGTGATAAGTTAATTTTGTTTTCCTTCTTTGTAATAATACTAATATTCTGGATCAAAAAAATAAATAAAAAAAGCTAAGATAATATAAATTTACTCTGGGCATACATACAAACTCTTAAAGAACATCCTTTCAGTCTAATGCTGTCAGAAACACCTTTGCCATGCACCCTACTGGAGCACTGTAATGGACTCTCAGCTTATTAAAACGACTCTTGTGTAGATATGGACACTTTTGAAAGGGGAAAAGGGATAATGTGTAGTTATTTGCTCACTCTGTCATGGAGCAGGACAGAGAAAAACAGAACTAGGCTTGCCTTGGATATTCTAGATACTTGGATGTTCTAGTTTTCTAAAGCAGGACAAATAAAACAAGTTGAAGGGCCAGGTGTGGAAGCTCATGCTTGTCCTAGCATTTCAGGAGGCCAAGGTGGGAGTATCACTTGAGGCCAGGAGTTTGAGACCAGCCTGAGCAAGAGCGAGACCCCGTCTCCACAAAAAATAGAAAAATATTAGCCAGGAATGGTGGTGTGTGCTCCTAGTCCCAGCTACTCAGAAGGCTGAAGCAGGAGGATCACTTGAGCCCAGGAGTTTGAGGTTGCAGTGAGTATGATGACACCACTGCACTCTAGCCTGGGCAACAGAGTGAGACCCTGCTTCAGAGAAAAAGAAAACAAGGTGAAGCATTTTAAGTTGCGTTCTCAAATGCTTACCATTCTTCTTGATAAGTTAAAGGAGCATTTTAGACTCAGAAAAAAATACTATGATTTGATATGGTACAGAGCTCGATTAATAGAAAAAGCCCTGACTACATGTCAGTAAACATATGTCAAAGTCTTCACTTTACTCCTGCTTTAAGCAACAATTCATTTCTCTGCTCTCCTCCTTATAAACAAATTGAGGATGGCAAAATCCTCCCTGCCTGCTCAACAAGGTTATGGTAAGAATAAATATATAAAAATTGTTTTATAAAGGGTAAAGCACTATTTAAATGTAGGTTATTATCATGGTTGAATAGATTAGCCACATTTGGAATGGTACATATTTTCATGCTATGAAACATCTTTAATTTTGTTTTTATTTCATGGTTTAGTGTAATATATTGTATTTGATTTTTATTGTTATTCAAAAAATATTACAATAGCTTTTTATTAAAGGATTCCTTGATATGGCTGAGATTTGTATTACAACTACCTTCCTTGCAGCCACCCCCAAAATAGAAAGGATAAAATAGATGAGAAAGATTTTAACTTATTCAATATTCCCAACACACAATGAGGTAATTTGTTGGCAGAAAAAACTATAAAACCCAATGCCAAGGATGGCTAAGGCTAATATCAGTATACAAACAATCTCCTCTATCTGTGGGTTTCCCATCTGTAGATTTGACCAATGGCAGATCAAAAATATTTGGGGAAAAAAAATGGATGATTGCATCTATACTAAACATATATAGACTTTTGTTTCTTGTCATTATTCCCTAAACAATATAGTAGTATAACAACTGTTTATACAGCAGTTTACCTTGTATTAGGCAGTTTAATTAATCTAAAGATGATTTAAAGTCTACAAAAGAATGTGCATAGGTTATACACAAATGCTAAGCCATTTTATGTTAAATATAAAGGACTTTGAACATCCACGGATTTTGGTATCCGAGGTGGGTCCTGGAACCAATCCTCCTTGAACGCTGAGGGATGACTATACTCCATAAATAGAGTTTACAGACATACCTGAGAAAAATAGTGGTCGATTTTCTTATTACGCTTTGCATCAAACGGGATCTCTGATCTGCGCTTCTTGCTGCTCATGATGACTTGAAGATGAATAGATGGTTCAGCTGAGACGCTAATTTCAAAAAGGTTCAAGTTATAGCAGTTTTTTCACAGCTATCATTAATTGTGCAGAGGAAAAGATTAACTGGAGTCTCATGTCCCACCTTTTCCCTTGAGCTCCAGCCTCACTCTCTCTGGAGATGTTAACTTAGCAAGTAGATAGTTTATTCACCAAGGATAATCACCCCAACAATAAAAGTTCTCTTGTACACAAAACTACTTGTCAGACACTATACTAAGCACTTTACAGAAATTATCTCTAATTGCCAGTCCCCACAGGTTCCATGGAAAGTGGGTATATGTGCATTTTGCAAACGGGAAAAGTATAGGTTAGAGAAGGTAGGTGATCTGCCCACAGTCAGAGCTACATGGCAGAGCTAGAATTCACATGCAAGTGTTAATACCCTACAGCGGAGTTTGCAGTTGGAGAATTCAAAAAGCTGTTCTACTTACATTGATGTTAAATTATGTTCTGCAGTTAAGATGGAGATGGCAAGGGATGGTAAAATGACAGGGAAGTGGGTGGGAAAAGAACTGGACAGTACCATGACGACAAATTAAATTTGGAATGACATTTCAAAAAGAAATCTGGAATGTCTGCCTGAGGTTTATGGTGAGTGGCTGCATAAAGTTAGTGGCTGCATTAAGTTTTTTATTTAGAGAGTTATTTTTCCCTCTATCTTTCCTCTCATGTCTCCTTAGACGAGAATGAACAATTTAAATAAAGTAGTAAAATCTCCGATAGAGATAAATACCAGTAGAAGGACGAATAGCACTGGGGACAGCAGCCACATCTGTCTCCAGTACCTCCACATCTAAAACAATGCCTGGCACATGGCAGGCCCTCAATACAGACACATCTATAAAGATACATTCACTGAGGGGATGAAGTAGGCATCTGAGGTACTATGCCCTATTCTAAGCACTTTTCATAAACTACCTCATGTAATTCTTACAACCCTATAAGATAGGTATTTTTGTCTCATTTGGATATTAGATTATTGTCCCACAAGATAAAGAACTTGAACAAGGAGGTTAAACTTTTCTTTAAAATCATGATGCTCCAGAGACTTTTCATTATGAGCATTTTCTAGCATAAAAAAAATAGAAAATGGTATAATGAACCTCCACATGCTAATCACATAGTTAATTATTGTTCATTTTTTTGCAAACTTACATCATCTTTTTATTTGACTAGATTATTTTACAATTAAAGACATCATGACATTTTAACCCCAATTATCACTTTCCATCTCTCAAAATTAAGGACTTTTCTTATATAATCACAATACTATTTATTCACATCAAGATCCAAGTGAGGGACACAAGTTGACTTGAACTAGTCTTTTAAGGCTCTTTTATTCTAGAAAAAGAAACGATTTGTTGAAGTGAAGAGAGAAGTTGTTTCTAGAGGACGTTCACCCTCCTGGGCTGCTTCTTCACATCTTTGTTTCACTGATGTTCACAGTGCTATGTCAATGTCAGTATTTATAGACCATCTGAGTTCAAATATCAAGTCACCAAGTACTAGCTACATGACCTTGGGCATGTTAATTAACTACTCATTGCCTGATTTTTCTCACCCTAAATGAGAGTGGTGTTAGAGTCAACCTCCATTTTTGTAAAGATTGAAAAATGTAATGCATGTAGAGCCTTTAGAACAGTGCTTGGCACGTGATAGGTTGCCCAACAAATATCACACTGGTGATATTTATCAGTATCAACACACTAACCACAGGGATACTTTTTACACAACCAAGAACCTAGGAAAACAAAAATAGATATATCACTGAAGAACTGGGCTATGCTGTAAGATCCTTGAGGCAACAATTGCCCAACAATTAAGAAAGTTTGGGAGTTCTTGTGTCTTTCATGATGTCTCATCTAATGTAGTTTGGAAGAGGATGCAGGTGCTGCAGAAGTGACTAACAGACACAGGCTAAAAAAGGAAATGAAAGTGGGCAGAAACATGCATTTTGTAGGCCACTGGCTTGTACTGGAGCAGTCACAACGGAAAGGGGCAAGATGTTAAGAAAACCCCCCAGTATTTTTCTTCTTCCCGCATTGTTTCCAGTAAACAGACGGAACCATGTTGTATTACAATATAAAATGCCCTTAGCTATCCTATTCCAACCTCTGTCTTATAGTTGAAGGTCAAGGTTCTACTTACCTCGACTTCCTACAGTAAAGGGATAAAGCAATACAGCCTGTCCTGTGTCCCATCTCCAGCCGGCCTGGCAGGTCCCCTTTGGAATTTCTGTCTTTCTTCAACCTCTCTTTCCTGCCTTCTCTCTCCCTCCCTCTCTCCTTCCTTTCTTCCCTCTTCTCTCCTCCCTCTCTCTCTCCTTCAGGCTTTTCTGAGTCAGGAATCGATGCTGACCCTAAGCCTTATTCCAAGCCTAACACCTACCTCATCCAAGCCCACCACCTAGCTCCCACAAGCACATGAAGTAGCCACTGAAATAAAACTCATGCTTTCCTGGCCCCCCCTCCCAGCCCAGGAAGGCTCCAGCACCGGCCCCACCCCGCTTAGCACCAGAGCACCAGGGTACTCACCAGTGGGGATGTGTGCCTTGCCCACCGCCAGCACTCAGGCTCCAATTCAGTGTCCAATGCAGGTCTGGCTCTTACTGGAGGAAGTGAAGGACTCCAGAGCTTGGCAGGAAACACAGCTAGGTTGGCCATGGAGAGCACACTCATGTTAGCCAGGATCCAGATTGAACAGGAAAGGGGGGAAGTGGGGCTAAGAGTTTGTTTTGCTTTTGGGACCTGTGGTCTGGCAGGCCAACTGCCTACCTTCTTTCACTTTCATACGCGTCAGGTCTTTCTTCCTGCCTGAACATTCCACCCCTCTCTCCCCAGCGCCATCTCTCACTTCTTTGCCTCTTTGGACAGCCGGGGATGCCAGGAGACTGGCTGTTCCAGCGCTCAGGTAGTTGCAAAGCAGAAGTAGGTGACACTGTTTATTCAGACAGCCCCACCAGTCTGAAACAAAACCTTCTGAATTTCTTGGTCCCCAGGGCCAGCTTGAGAAACTGACTTCCAGGACCCTGTTCTCTTCCCTATGAACTTTTTCTCTTACACAAGTACATCAAAAAATGACAAGGACAGAGACAAATTGTACTGTTGCTGGTAATAAGGAAGATTTTCACCAAGGATAAAAGCTTTTAAACATCTGATCAGATAATCAAAAGGATTCCTAGAAAATTTCTTTACTCCTATGGACAAAATAAACTCAGCACTTGGGCAGTTCAACAAAAAGAAAGTGGAGTTTGATCTAATGCAAGATCTACTTTCCCCACCTTTGAGGTCAGAGAGCCCCTGAAGAGGAGGCTGGGGGGACGTCAAGGGGACACACTGATTCTGAGTTGAAGGTGTTCCTCTTGCTGGGGACTCCTAGAATGTCAAACGTTAGCTCACCAAAATACCTTAAAGCAATCTGTTAATAAGACAAAGCTAAGCTGGGCTTGGTTGGTTTAGGAAGCAGGTGCAACGGATCGTAGCTGGGCTGCAGGAGATTTCCGTACCCTGGCATTTTTCAATGACTGAAATAAAGTAAAATTTGACTAGGCCCTTGTTTGCTCGCACATGTTAACCACTTGATTCCTGCACAGCACCCCGTTCTCACAGTAAACGTTGACTGCTGTGTAGTTTCTTTGTCAAGCAGGACGATAATCTGTAAGTTTGTTTTGCAGAAGGAATGACTGCTCTTGAGAAACTGCAACTAGCTGCTGTTGCCCAGAAAGCTGGTAATTTAAGGTGCTATCTGAGACTAAAAGCAACACAGACCTCCCCCTTCAGTTCCCTGAAACTCCCCCTTCCCTTGCTATCTAGTGCCCTCCCTCTCCCTCCCCAGCCACATGAGACTCCATACTGCATCCTTTGTTAAGATGGATCTGAGGGATTCTGCCCTGCAGGCATCTCACTTTGGCCAAATGAAATAAACCCTTCTCTGTCTCCAAGCACCCGTGTCCCAGTGTTTGGCTTTGACTGCACATCGGGTACAGGAGCTTGAATTTGGGGTTCCACACCAATTCTGGTGACCATGGCAGGACCTTGTGCCTGAGACTAGATGCCCTGGCTGGGAGGGGAATGCAAAGCTGGGAGGGGAACATACAGGGATTCTCTACAGCTGCCTGACCGGGACACCCTCCTGGCTTTTCTTCTGCCTTTGACACAACGTTGGCTCGGAGTAGAAAAATGTACAGGACCTTGATCTGTTTTCAAGTTTACATTTGCCGGGTGAGTGACGGTGACACGGGCACTCATGATTTTCTATCACTCCATTTACATTTCACTAAATATTAAAAAGACCCTCCTTGAGAGAGTTGAGAAACTTTTTAGACTTCACCCTTTTGTTTCCTTGTACAAAAATTAAATTTTGTTTTTTGTGCAGACGTTTACTCTTGGTGTTGAGGGATCCCATGAGGCAATGTGTCCCCCTTTCACTTCTCTGTGCCAGTCTCTAGTGTGGGGGCTGGTCAATAAAGTTTGCTGACTGATGGACCAGGCTTCAAATGCATTCTGAGAAAATATTTCCCCTTTGTGAGCCTCAGTTTTCTGTCAAATGGGAAAACATCTCCGTCCCGGTGTTGGGGGGATCCCATGAGGCAATGTATATAAACTCTCCTGTCCAGCACATATGAGTCTCGATAAGTTATGATCTTGACCATCCATTTTCTGGGGGAGGGGGTCCCGGACCCCAGGAAACCTTAGATCCCAGGGACGACTCCACCTGTGCAGAGCTTTAGTCTAGGGAGGGAGAACTCGGTGCTGGAGGTTTCTCCTTTAGGAGTTGAAGGGCAGACAGGGACAAGGGCTCCTGCTCCAGAGGTCAAGGTAGGGCAGAGACACTCCAGAGACTCAGAGGTTATAATAGGGAGACTGCTAGGAGCAGCCACCTCCCAGTTCCCTGGGCAGTTTTAAAGCTGTTTGGTGCCAGGATGACTAACCCTGCCTGTCACCTGCTGACCTCTCCAGTTCTCCCTTGACTGTGGCCTTGGAGAGAGCCGTACACTAGCCCCGTTGCCTCTTTCCTCCCCCATCATCCCCACTGCCTTGGCTTCACACACCTGGTCTTCTTCTTCTCCCAGACTCCTCCCCCACCTCCCAGTAAACGGGGTGCCCACTGAATGAATTCATTCCAGCTCAGGAATATCTGTAAGTGCCTTAGTCACAAGGTTTTGTGCAGGAATGGGTGAGCTACTTAGTTTGGCACAATTATATGGCAAGGAGAGGTTTTCTCAGGGTACCAGGATAGACTCATCGTCTGGGTAGTGAAGCATCTCAAATTACTGCAGCTCTGCTGTCATTATGCACAAAGCAGCAAGAGGATAACATGAAAAGCACAGCCTGGAGACTGCACGGACACACAAGCAGGTCCTTGAGGGGACTGCGTACTGCTGCATTGGGGCTCAGCTAAACTCCAGACCGGCCACTCATGTGAACCAGTGAATCCATTTTATTATTTTACAACTAGAGAATACTTTCACTGGCAATATAAAAACCTCATTCTGGGATAAAACCTACTGTCATCTTGTACCATACTACCTTATCGGTATAGACAGCACTATTTCCCTACCACATTCTTCTATTTTCTTTATATACCATCAAATCTAGCTATACTGTTCTCTAAATATGTTTTCGTACATGACTATCCTCAGGTCATTGTCTTATCCTTGAACCAATGACCTGGTGAAATATTATTCTTCCTTTTTCAAAAAAATAATTAAATTTTGACATACAAAAACCTATACGTAATTAGTGTACACAACTTGATGAGTTTGAAGATAAGTATGTATCCATGAAGTCATCACCACAATCTTTGCCATAAACCTATCCATCACCTCCAATAGTTTCCTCCTGCCCTCTTATTTATTATCATTGTGATCAGAACACTTAACATAAGATCTACTGTCTGAGCAGATGTCTGAAAACACAATACAATATTGTTAGCTATAAGCATGATGCTGTACAGCACATCTCTATAACTTGTCCATCTTGTACAACCTAAACTTTGCACCC
>CAUYRT010073690.1:0-34288 GCA_963574885.1 Lepilemur ruficaudatus | reverse complement strand
CAGAATGCAGAAGACTCTCTAGCCCAAGAGCCAAGCAGCATAGGCTCCATAGAGTACAGAAGTCACCTAGAACACCCCACATGCAGAGTAAGACTCAGTTTGTGCAACTCCCAACTGTCCAATCAAAGTGGTTCCATGGTACTAGGGAGGTCCCAATCCGGGCACTATAAAATAAGATGCAGACCATAACCAGGCCCTTTTGAGCCCTTCCGTTTGCTCTCCCTTTGTTGTAATAATGGGGCCGGTCATTATCTGTGGCAAATGTACCATGCTCTGTAAGCCTGTATCCTGCTCTTGCCCTATAATCCTATTTTTCTCTCTTCAATAAACCTCATTTTTCTGCTTGCCTTACTTTGGTGTATCTGGTCATTTTTTGGCCATGAGTGTGCTAAGAACCCACATTTCAGATTGAAACTTGACAATTTCAGGTATTGTATTATATCTCTGAGTATGAACAACTTATTTTGGTCAATGCCTACACCTTATTTAGGCCAGATCCACACCATTTCCCTTTATTATGTTTTATCACCATTAATTAATATGAGAGCTCATGTCATCCTCTGTAACAGACTTTCCCTGAGCAATCAGCAGTGGTAGCCACACATTTCATCTCCTTCACATCCCCTCATTTAATTTTTCTTATAGAACATAACTTTAACTGACTTTTAAAATACTATTTTACCATTGATTTGAATATCATCCCCTCTCTTCTCATGAAATACATATTCCAAGAAAGTTGAGCTATTTTCTCCCCCAAGAACAATGCCTGTCTGTGAAAGAAGAGATGTTCAATAAATATTTGTTGAAAAAATGATGAATTTTTAAATGATTAAACATCAGCCATCCTGTGATCTACTTTAATCAGTAAGTTTCCAAACCCAATTGCATAATACATTTCTTGAACTTGAGTGCTGAAGGAGTGCAGGGAACTTCACCCCAAAATACGGCTTCCTGGTATAATGAATATTTTGAATTAAAGGACCTTGGAGACCAACAGATCCTGGAAGAGACTTTTCCCCTATCTACATCAATACCAGAGGGACCCACTAGGAAGCACAATTATTTTTCCTTCCCCTCCCTGTTATCTCATTATCTATTGAGAAAAGTAGACCAAGAATGGAACCACATCTGAACAGACTTTTTCACAAGATAATGTCTGTCTCTCAGGCTCATTCAATTTCCAAAGAGAACATAGCCAAGTTAATTTCTGTTCTCCATTCATTCATTCTCCCTAGTAATCACTTATTGCCCTTCAACAGAATTACCTGTATTCCCCATCTCCCCTCTCCCTTCTGAAATAGGGCTATATTAAGTATCTGGGCCCCATTGGGATATGGTAATCGCTCTGATTTTCCTCCATGCAAGCTAATACATTCATATGCCTTTTTGCCTATTAATCTGTCTTTTGTGAGTTGATTTTCAGCAAACCTTCAGAGGGCAAAGGAGAAGTTTTCCCTTGGCCCCACAGTGCCAATTCTGTTACCACTTCATCCTATCCCCACCCACTACATGAACCCAGGCAATATACTTTCTTCACCATTCCCAGGATCGTATGTAAACATCCAGCCCCTACTACTTTGTGCAATCTGACCACCCAGCCTGCACACTCTAACATAATTTTTCATATAACTATGCCAGTAAAATTTAAATATACGTTTTAGTGCAAAAATATCAATAACTGCAGATGTGTCCAGAGCAAACTTTAAATATCTTCTCATTTAAACACCAAACTCATATAAATCTTATCAGAGGAAAGCACTGTTAACAATTTGGCTTTCATCCTTCCCGACTTTTTTTCAAATGAATGCTTACTTTTTTCATCAATGTCTTGCCCTCTCAAGTCTGTCTTCCTAGGAAAATTTCCTTGATCCCTCAGAGCAATCTAGCTTTTCCTCTAAGACATTCTTTTGACTGAATGGAATATAGTTATGAACTAAAAGCTAACTTTTCATCTAAAAAGATTATTCCATCCCTGCAAATGTTGGAACTCCACTAGAGGCAGGTTAATTTCTTCTACTTTGAATTTTTCACTGTTCTAGGCACAGTGTTTTTTTTTTTTTTAAATATATATAAAGAAAGTTGATGTCTTTTAGAATACTTATGAAATTTTTACAAAGAAAAACTGAAAATGTGAAATAAAGTCTGCAAACCATAAAGAATATATATCCAACTAAGCCCACACCTATTATGCACTTTTATTATCAACAATGCTTTAGACTCTGTGGGCCACTTTTATCTAACAACGAGGTGATAAAAAAAGTGTTTTTATATCCTTTCCAATACATGTTTAATAAAATTTTTTTAAAAATGGGACTGAAATGAAAATGCATCTTTTTAAAGTTTAAGAATCAGACAATTTCTATATGGACTTTCATACCAAAAGCTCTGAAGAGCTACCTCAGTACAACTTGCGTTGCAGATAATGATTTTGTTAATTTCCTTTTAGAGAAGATCCGGTTAGTTTATTGTTGTTGTCTTTTTATTTTATTATTCTATTATTGGCTAAATCATCAGAGAAAATCCGCAAGTACATGAGAACTGAAGATTTATTCAATTTAATCGAAGTCTAAATAGCTCAGAAGTCTGAAAGGATACATGCACACATATTTAAGATGACACACACACACACACACACACACACACACACACACACACACAATGCCATGCATGCTATCTCTAAGTAGTGAAAAGAGTAACTGACATTTAGAAGACTTGTGTTCTCATTCTAGTGCTTACTTATACTGACTGTTCTTGTGGCTTGGACAGCATCTCTGGAATCCTCACCTTTCTAGTAGGAGATAGGCTATCTAGTTGGCTAGGTAGCTGACAATGCCCACACAAATTCAGTCTATATGTATGCATATCTGTATGATTGTCCTGGTTTCTGAAGTCACACTTACGGAGAACAGGTTTTCATTAAATACACTATTGTTACCTGACTACACTGGAAAATCCTAGGCTTGCTACTTATTTTCCTATCACTCTCTTCAAAACCAGAAAAAGAACCTTTTTTCCCCTTTGACTTTTGGCATGACTGCTGGCGACAACCTACTGCTGAAGTGCTTGAGTAAATAGAGAATAGAAGATTTCTCAAACAAGTGAATTATTTAAATCTGCATATGCAATGGGATCTGTTAGGCAAAACTTCTGCTTATAAGACCCCCAGGCTCTTAGGAAGATATTTGATATGTAATTTCCTAAACTGCTTACTGTAGTTTTTGCATCTTATTGTTTATTTTGCATGAAATTGTATTGTCAGTAGGAATGTTCCCAGAGAGAGCTTTGATTGAAATATGCTTGGATGAGCATTAGGCTTTATTTTTTTGTGCATGTAATAATATTAAATCTCCAAGTTATTGCTAGTTGAGTATTTGCCAAGATTTGAATCAAAATGGTTTCTTTTCTTTTTTGTGTTTCCATTCTCTTTGGTTCCTTTAAAGAATGCACATTTTCCCCTTAGTTAAGCAAAAAAGACGTAAAAGTAAATGAAATGTATTTAATTAGTAAACACAAACATTTCTAATATGTGCTTGTCCCATTTCTGGGATAAGAAAGGGCCCCCCAACTTCCTTTTTCCTTATAATCTCATTTGTTTCTGGGTTTTCAAGTTTGTCTACTGGCCTTAAAGTCAACTCACTTTGGGCCAAAGGAAAGTTCATATTCATCCTACATATTCAAGTCAATAGGTTGGCAGGTACCATGCACTGGCAATGGGTCCAGAATTGTGTTTGTCACTATAGTGGAGCCATAAGACATAAGAAAAGACCTTGCTCCTCCTATCATAGTGAGCAGAAAAGGTTTTCCCACATGAAACCAGTTTTCTTTTTCTTTTTTTAATCCTTTTTATTTTTATTTTATTTTATCTTTTACATTCCCGAGAAGGAACGGGTCAACCCCCATGAGTGGATGAGACCTTTCCTTTTTATTTTTAGTTCTCCAAAAGGAGAAACCAGTTTTCAAGTGCAAATGGCCAATCACAGTTGTGAAACTCACATGGTGAGATGTCTGATAGAAAGCTACAGCAGGCACGTGTGCACACACACACAGGTACTCTCACAGACAGACAGAATGTGCTTTGAAAATGTGAGAATCCACCTCCAAAATCTGAAACATTACAAATATCTTGCCTTTTTTTCTCTTCAATTTTTTGGTTTGATTTGATTTTCTCCTCTCTTTTCCTTATTTCTTCTCCTTTGATTTCTATTCTTTCTTTCTGCCTCTCATCTCTCACTATTCCTCTGTCTCTTCATCTCTGTTCTCCTGTGATTTTTCTCTCTTTCTCTCTCCTCTGTCTTCTTCTTTTAGAGAGATATTCAAAAGTCACACTTTCTTAAGGTTACATCAAGCCTCCTTCCTTTTTCTAACCAGTTCCTCAATTGACAAGAACTGAATTATACATGATATCCTCCGCAGCCTACAAAAGGTTAATGTGGTAAAACACAGTCCTTGGTGAGATTGTAGTTCCTGTGGTTTTAATGTAGACTGAAAACTTAGTGTCCATTTTTGCAGGTCTGCAGGGAAAGTACAAGGAAGAAGTGAAGAGTAGGTTCTTTGCTGTTTTTTAAAGTATTTAATTTGAAGTCCAACTCAATTCTGGTATTTGTGGTGTCTCTGTTCTATGGCAATTTATTTTTCTATATGTTTCCTTATTATTTCATAATTTATAGCTCATAATTAGGCATTTAACTAGTCTATGATTTTGTCATGTGTCTTAGAGTTGACTCGACTCAATATCACAATGGAATATGTATTCTTTGGGAAAAGGGCTGATACCTGTTAGGTAAATGACTAGGCCCATTTAGAAACCTAGTGAAAACTCATTAAATACTTTCTTAGTGATTAAGTTATAGTTTATTTAATGTCTTAACTATAAACATTTTCATTATATTGATAGTATAGGAACAAACAGACTCAAGCAAAGTTATACAATCATTTGCTATGGTATCCCACATAGCCACATAATTCTAAATAAAAAGAAAGTTCCCATCACTCTGTTCTTTTTTCCATCTTTGACAATACAATAGCCTCTTTGTCCCTTCACCAGGAAGAGATAAAAGGTGACAACCATATTCATTTTCACAGGGACCTCCCTGTTTCTCACAGTCCGAATCCGCTCTGTGACAGTAGGTCAGTTTTCTAGACAACGTGCAGTAAAAAAAGATATGTAAACTCAAACCTGCTTCTGCTGTGCAGGGAATGGAGAGTTTTAAAAATCATTTCAAGGTTAATATACATTCAATTGGCCATTGGAATTAAAATACTAATAAACAGAATGGTGACTTAATTCAAATATAGTGCTGATTCCCTTTAGATTTTGTAATTCATGATAAGGCTTTTTCCCCGTTACCCTGGTAATTGAACATACTGGATCCAGGAATAAATGTAGGCCCAACTGTCCATCCAGCAAAAAACCAGGAATGAATTAAGCCCCTGGCAATAATGATGCAGCTTAGAAAGTAAATGTCCTGCATTTTGGGGGACAGACTGATTTTCGGGGATCAGGAATCTGTGGCAATTTTTGTTATTTTTTTTTTTCTCCACTATGAGCTTTAAGACTGCTCATTTGAGCTGTTCCAATGTTCTCATCTCCTTTTCCCTCATTACTTTGAGCCAAAGATTTATTGTTCCCTACTTTGGAGGGTGTTGCTTGCATGCAATTATGTTGGCTTAATTGTAGTTCATTCTTCCTCATATATTGTTGTGTGACCTCATGCTCACTTTATTGTGGACTGTTGCTGTCAGGCCTAATCCCTGGAAAGATGTAAGTACATTAGAATTCATTATGAAAAGAAAGAAAAACACAAATTGGGGTGGAGGAAAGCTCACAAATGGGGAGGCAGCTTAACCTGCTGCTACTTCCTTTAGAGAAAGAAAAACAAAACACCCCCCAGATAAAATAGTCCCCAGTGTAGCCTTAATCCACATCTGCAACCCTGTCATCACCAGTATGACGTTCTATCACAGACAAGACTGGAGTTAAGCTAGAGCTAAGTTTAAAAAATGGTAATGTTTGTCTCCCTGCTGTCTTCCATCCCCTTCTGTTCTTTTGTTTATGGGCTTTCTTTCCATTCTCCCTACATCTCACTTCACCCCACCCTCTGTCACTTCTAGCTCCCATAATTAAAAACTTTTATTGGAGACCCTTCCTTCATGACATCAACACCTGATTTTAGGAAAGCATCAGAAACTCATTAACTCTGAGGTGATTACCTGAATCAGCTGAACAGGGTGGGCCTGCAGAGGAACCGCCAGCTAATTCAGTGTTTCTTTAACTTGAGCATAAATTGCAATCACCTGGAGGTCTTGTTAAAGCATAAATTGCTGGGCTCCAACCACAGGTTTTCTCATTCAGTAGTTGTGAGGTGGGGCCTGAGAATTTACATTTCTACCAAGTTCTGAGGCAATGTTGATGCTGCAGGTCTGAGGTCCAAACTTGGAGGACCAGTGAGCTAGTGGGTGCAAGCTGGCCTCACAGCAAATCCTCATCCAAACCTGGCCATTCCTGGCTGTGTCCCTTACGCGAAGTGGGTGAGCTTGCTCTATGGGATGATAGCTCCTATAATCTAATAGACAACCCTGGAGTGACTTCCATCAGCTTGCTGCTTTTTCTAGAAAATATGCGTTTCCAAGGTAAGTGATGGGGGTAGTGTTGGGTGCTTTATAGGAAAAGAATGGATGACTTGGGATACAACTCAGTGACAGAAGATAGGAGATATTTCTGCAACAGAGCAGAACTGCTAGGTGGCCTTTCTAAGCTGAGCCTGAATTCTCATGTAGCAATACCTAGGCTTCTTGGGCTTTCCTCCCCTTTACCCCTATTGCAGAGGAGCACAGACACATAGTCTTACAATTCAGAAAAGTGTAACAGAAGTAAGGGTCTGAAAAAGGGCAAGATGTTTTACAAGTTGTCTCTTTAATATTCCTCACCCTTTTTGAGAAATTAAAACCTGCATTCCTGCCTGAGGCCAGTAATCAAAGGGGCAGAAAAATGTTCTGTTCTTTGTGTCTTAAACCATAGGAGATGGCCCAACAGAATTGTCTAGACAGAGGTTACGAGATCATCTTCACTGGAGATGCTATAGTTAAACAGCAATAGCCTGAAGCTGAAAACCCCCTTTAAAAGCTCTGTATTTCTGCTGAAAGGGAGGGTGATGTTTCCTTAAGATGAGAGTCTGCCATCCTCCTCACTTGCTGGCAAATTAATAAACTTCTCTTTTCTTTTCCTCAAACCACTTGTCCCCACTCTTTATTCAGCTGTGGGGACAAGCAGAAAAATTTGGTAACAAAAGGACTGGGGTGTCTTGGGATATCGCTTTGTCTAAAATTTCATAATATTCTTACTCATCAACATATATATTACATATACCTTTAAAAATATGAAATATTGTTTGCTTTGAATTTCTGACTATTAGATAAAACTCCATATTATGAATGTATTTATCCCTGTAAACAATCTCTTGGAAGAAGGCCTCTTTCAGTTTTAAAGCTTAGACTTATCAATTGAAAAGAAGCCAAACTCAGTAAAATAGTTTAAAAAGGTTTATTCTGAGCCAAGTTTGAGGACCATGGCCAGAGCCATGCCCAAGAAGCCTTAAGCAAGTGAGCCTACTGTAGTTGGGTTACAGTTTGGTTTTATACATTTCAGGGAGACAGGAATTACAGGTAAAGTCCTAAATCAATACATGGAAGACATACATTGGTTTGGCACAAAAAGATGGGACATCTCAAATTGGGGGTTTACAGATTATAGGTGGCTTTAAAGACTCGTTGATTGGTAATTATTTAAAGAAATGAAGCTTTGTCTAAAGGCTCAGAATGTTTTAAGTTATGAGAAGGAAGTCTGCCTTGTTAATCAGAGACTAACCACTGGCCAAATACTCAGACTCAAGTGATTTGTTATGAAATTGAGAACCGCAGTGTGGTTTAAGCTTTGTTTTGCCTGGGTATCTTAGGCCTGTTAATCAGTTACAAAGGGTATCTCCAAGAAGGGAGGGGGGCATGATGAGGCATGTCTGACCCGCCTTCTCATGGTCAGCAACTCAGCTTTATTGTCTTTCTGGTGTCCCCTTGGCCATGATATCACCGAAAGTTCAGTACGTATCCCCAAGGCGGAACAAAGAACAAGGACAAGTAGTCTCATTCTGCCTTTAAGCAGAAATACAGAGCTTTTAAAAGGGCTTTTCAGCTTCATGCTATGGCTGTTTAACTCTGGTTGGTGGTCCTGGTTGACCTTATCTCTGGTGAAGATGATCCCATGACCTTTGCCGGGACAATTCCGTTGAGACATCTCTGTGGTTTAAAACAAAGAACAATGAACACTCCTATGTCCCTCTGAGTACTGGTCTCGGGCAGGACTACAGGTTTTAATTCCCAAAAAGAGTGGGGCAGAGGGAGTTTAAAGAGACAACTTGTAATACATTTTGCCCTTTTCAGGCTCTAACTTCTGTTACAAAGAGGGGGTCCATTCAGTTAGCTGGGGGGGCTTAATATTTTACTTTAGTTCATAGACTTACGCCTTCTAATATATGTTGACATGTTCTTCCTGCATTTGTATGAGCCAGTTGCTGCAATAACTCCTTAAGGCTTTGTGAGTCTCTCTGTAACCTTCTCCCTTCAGAGTTTATTCATGTGTTGTATCTGTATTGTTTCAGGTTTAGGCAACAGATATTGGGCAATTGGACTTGTTATTGCTATTAAATTATCAGTGTTCCTGGACATGTAGCCAAGGTAGAAGAAGGTGAGGAAGTGCACTGTACTCTGATTTCAAAGGAGACAGAAAGTGTTGCTATCTCCATCCTCCAAACCTAGGTTTCTAGACTAAGGGTTGAAATTTCAGTGTGCCACATACAGTTCCCATTGACATGTATCAATAAGGCCTAGCCTAGTGCTTGGTATGTAAAATATATTCAATATATGGATGAAGAATATGTAAGTGAGTGGATTTACTCATTCTAAGGATTCAATTCAAAATAAATTACCTGTTATTTCTAGACTGCTTAAACTTAGAATGGGTTTCACCTGTATGTCAATGTGATGAAGGCTTTAAGAGCAAGTTTGGGTATGCGGTGCTTCCTCAAGGCTTATTCAAGGTGGAAGATGTAGTAAAAGACAGGAACACAAAAGGGACATTTTCAGACCTCAAATTTCACCCTCGGGCTGACCCCTCCAGGAGTCTCCACCTCTCAACAACTTGCTCTAGTTTCCGCCTTCTCTGACTTGAACCTGAGACTGTGCCAGTTAGCCCTCTGGCCCCTATCTATGGTTGCTGCGAGCACAGTCATAACAAGAAGAATGCAAAAATAGAACTTACATAGGCAAAATTTTATAGTACAGTGCCTGATCCATAAGTAGGTACTCAATATACACTTGATGCATTTGAATCAAATCATTGTCCTCCCTGGATTCCTGCCAATCCAATTTTTTTCCCTTCCTCTGAGTTTGTTAATATCCTACCTCTAATCTAATCTGGGACCTACTCTGGGGAAATTCCCCAGGATGGAGCCTGACTGAGGGGACTGGGGTGAGACAAGAGGGAAAAGGAGGTGAGGGCATACTGTAGTGTAAGTCCAACCAACCGAGCTACTCAGGGAGTTGCCAGACATCATTGATCCACAGATAAAAACCAGATATAGATTCTGGGCTAGGCCTTTTCAAGAGGATATGGGGTGGGAACTCCTACTTCATCTTTAGGAAGCTTACGCAGGGAGAGGATACTTCTCCTGTGTCATTCTTAAATATTAAAGAAAACATATTTATGCTCCTTCTCACCACATTTCTCCTGTCTCCTCCTTTATCTCCCCACCCCCTCCTGTCATCTGACAACCTCAAGTCCCACTCAGACTCATTACTTCCAAAATCAAGCCAGCAGTGCTGTTCTTTCTTCTCGCCTGCCTTAGGTTATGTAACTTGTCTGACTCAAATCTTTCTATACCTCATCAACTTTATTATTTTTTTCATCAAATGGATCATGCACAGACCACATACTCCCTTTCTCCTCTGTAGTTTACCGGTAGTAGCTCAGGTATTCCCCATCAGACAACTTTTCACGAGGTAAACATAGTCAGTTCAATTTTATGCTTTTGCCTTCTATCTGTTAAAACTCTGTCCCAATTAGCACAGTGCATTTTCTGTCTCCTTTTTTTTTCTTACACATTAACTTTTTTGTTCTCACCCTCATTATTGCAATCATGACTCTAACAATAGGCTAATCATAGCTTGAAATTTTAAAGTATTGTTAGTGATATACCTGTATTAAGGCAAGGACATCATACAAGTTGAAGTGGCAATTAGGAATAATTAAGATCCACTGCCAATAACATTTAAACCCTCGAAAATACTCACAAGTCTCCTTCAAAGTATCTGCAAAATCTCTACCTACCTCTTCATTCTACTCTAATTAAAAAGGCTTGTCTCAGTATTAGCATAAAATATACATAAACCTATATTATTTGAATTTTAACATCCTTTGTTCTATTGAATTACTAGTGTTATAAAGGTGTTGTGTTTTACTTTATACTGTTTTATTTTACATTGTTTTGTTTTGAATATACTGCCTAATGAGTTAATCAGGCTTTGGGATACTTTCTCAGAAGTGTCAATCACTGCAATTAATATTGTCTCATGGAAAAAGATTTTTCAAATAACTGATTTATAGACAAACTTTCAGAAAATAGTCTTTGGTAGTTGTATTCTGCTGAGCATATGAAGTTAAATTTCTTGATATTCCTTTTGCTCTGATTAGATCACCAAATGATTTTTTTTTCCTAAAAAGTCTGATATGTTTTATAGGTATAATTAAATGATTTTTGAATAAGTTATGTATGAAAAACTACAATAAAAGCAAATAAATTATTGAGTAGGAAAGGCCTATTTTTTCTTTTCTTTTCATATTTTTATTTTTATTTATTTATTTATTTTTTTGAGACAGAGTCTCATTCTGTTGCCTGGGCTAGAGTGCCTTGGTGTCAGCCTGGCTCACAGCAACCTCAAACTCCTGGGCTCAGGCCATCCTCTTGCCTCAGTTTCCCGAGTAGCTGGGACTACAGGCATGCACCACCATGCCCAGGTAATTTTTTCTGTATATTTTTAGTTGTCTAGCTAATTTCTTTCTATTTTTGTAGTAGAGATGGTGTCTCATTCTTGCTCAGGCTGGTCTTGAACTCCTGAGCTCAAACGATCCTCCTGCCTTGGCCTCCCAGAGTGCTAGGATTACAGGTGAGGAAATGCCTTTTGACTTCTTAGTTGCAGAAGATAACTTACGGTTGGAATTTCTGATACACCTAGAGATGAGGAAGGCAAATCCAGTATCAATAATAGATATCCAAGTTTATAGAGGAAAACCAAAGGCAGATTTGGAAACATTCAATGGACAAACTGGCCCAGAAATGATGCCTGTCTCTCAAAATGAAATCTTCAGAATACTTGCATAAATACCAGTCATTAAATATTAATAGTTCCTTATAATCTTCAGTTTATATATGGCTATAAAACTTGTTTTTTCCAAGGAAGTGTAAATAGAATAGATGAGTTTCACTTCTGGGTAGATCTTTTAAGAGCTAGTGAGCAGTTCAACATCATTTCTTTTCCCAAGTTAAAGTAAATGTTAACATTCCTACCTTGGTCCTGGAGAAGAGCCTCCACCTGATCTCTGTTTATATATTTAGGAAAGAAAAAAAAATCAGTTTTGATTGTTCAAAGCCCCTGAAATTAAGGGGTTTGTTTATTAGTGTAGTGGAACCTAGCCCAACCTGACTAAAAATGCTTATTTAAATGTTTAAAATATAAATTTAAATTATAAATTTAATTATAATCATAATTATAAATTTAAAATATAAATTTCTATATCAAACCTCTTAAGTCAGAATGTAGAGCAGGTAAACTCTAGGATTCTCAATTTCTAGCAAGGTACTCAAATGTCCGGCTTACTAAATTGTTGCAACTAATGGTGTATGTAGATGCTAGACATAAAAAACTAGGAAAAGCATGTCAGGTTCAGATTATGAAAGATGTTAAATGCTAGAGTCAGAACCTCTATCCTGAGAACAATGAAAAGAATACATATAATTTAGCAAAGGACTTTGGGTTCCTGAGGTACTGGAGAAGGGAATGTGTAGATACAAGAAACCAAAACAAAGCAATTTAAAGCTATTGCTGCAATTCAGGATAGAATGTCCCTAGTGTAGAAGTTTTAACTCTATTCTTGATTATTAACCTTTAATTACAGAATAGCCTCTTAGGTATGTATGTCTGTTCCAGCTGTGTAAGGTGAGGGGTAACTTACTTGGGAATTGCTTTGAGAAGGTAACATATAAGTTAAAAAAAAAAAAAAACTCATATAGTAAAACATACTCTGAAATTTTCTTAAATAACCAGTCACTAGAAACTGAGCCCTTAGACATTTAAAAATACTGAATTAACTTTAATTTTTGGCTTTTTATTTTATTTATTTTATTTTTTTATTTCAGGAAAATATGAGAGTAGAAACATTTTGAAATTTTTGGCTTTTGTCTTTATGCTGAGGACTGCATTTCCCTAGGATAGTGGAGGCCATTTGGTGGGGTAAATAAAGGGATCTATCTGTCTTTTTATCTGTGTGTCTGTTAATATCTATCTATTGATATAGATATAAATTTATAAATAGATATTGATAGATGGATATCTTGGTTTATATATTTATATCTTGGTTTTTGCAACTACACAAGGTTAAATTAATATAAATTGAGTAAATTATAAAATCATTCCACTGTTCATTATACAGACTATACATAATTATAGTATGCATATCAAATCTCTTCTTTCTCAACTATCCTCTCTGAAATTCTGTTAATGTTTGGATGGAGCTAACCCAATCTCTATCGCATCCCAAGCACGTCTACCACATTAACAGTTGACCCAGGCCTGACCAATTAGAGAGCTCCATTTCCTTTCCATAATGTTGGGTTCATACTGGACATAGACGAACCCACATGGGGTTACTGTGACTCATGCACACAACTTTACTAAAGTCATCAAGAAAGGATAACTCTCTTCACTGGTGTCTGGATGATATATTTTTCCTTCTTCCTAATGTGATCTTTTTCTTTGCTAGATTGACATATTTCTGTCCCACAGGAAAGGAGGAGATATGACATAGAAGAAATACATCTCAGAAAATAAAGGGGAATAGAAGAAAGTCCTTAGATTCTGAGAGTAAGACATGCACTAAAAAGTACATTGTCATTGCTTCCTACCCCTCAGCTGGAGTTGGAAGCAAGGGGGGAAATACTTTTAAAAATATTACATAAGTTGAGGGAAAATCCCAAACAGGGAGGACTTAAGTCCTACTTTCCACTTGAAATTGGTGGAAGAGAATGATTCTCATGGTGCTAGGAATCAACAATGGGTAGACCAAACAGTAGCACAATGGAAGAATGGCATTGCTGGTGAAAGGGAGGTGGTTTGGGACTCCATGTGCCCATTCCCCAGACCATGAAGAATGTGGTGAGTGAGGCAGGAGAAATCTGGGAGTGAAGAGCCAATGATCTTGGTCAAGGAGGCAAGGGCTATCCTTGCAAAGACCAGTGTAAACTAGCCACTTCTCCCCATCTCCATAAGGATGCATGAGCTTTCCCTATACCCAATCACAATTTGGGGTATGAAGAAATAGCTAGGCCAATCTCTGAGTTCAGAGCAATGTGTGAACTTCAAATTTGACATAATATTTATCTGAAATATTTGAACTTACCCTTGATAGACTGGCTTAAAGTGGCAGAGACTGTAGTATTTTTAATAGGTGTGTAAATGGGGGTGGTTCTTAACATCTTTACCATTAATACAGATTCTAGAGCAAAAGTAGAGCAGTTATATATGCAATCTACTTTTCTCTCTTTGTGTCTCTGAGAGTATATAGCATCTACCTATGAAGATATAACCTAGGATGCTAGTGACCATTTCTGAGAATGAAGACTACAGAGAGTAAAATAGGTTAAGAGATGGAGAAACAGGACTGAATCAACTGAACCCCGATATCTTTGCCACACTGAGGGTACACCCACCATTGGACTGCTCAGATTCATGAAATAATACATTCCTTTTTTTTTTTTTTTTTAATTCTAAGCTAGTTTGAATTATATTGCAACTTACTAAAACAACAGTATAACTTCATTCACTAGCTGGGTAACCTCAAGCAAGTTACTTAACTTTTTTAGTATCAGTTTTCTTATGTGTAGAAGCACTTCACAGTGTTTTTATAACACTTATAAAAATAATCTATGTAAATAATTCAGCTATTGCTTCACTCAATTTCCAATAGTTTTATTAGCATTAATCATCATGCGTAGACATTTAGCAAAACAAATATTCTTAAAGATATAACATTTTTTGCATTTTTCTGCCAAACGTAGATGACTTTTGGAAGTATCCATTGTTTATTTTCTCCATTGTGACAGTCTCTCTCTGAGTACCTATATAGATAATAAAGATCTGGCTAAGCTTTTTTTATTCTCTAGGTCAACAACACTTTCTGGTTATTATTCCTGGGATATTCCTCTTGGCTAAAAAGACATTCCTGTTTTCTTGAGAGCTCAATGTTTTTCCGTATCACTGAAGTCTGAAGTGCAGAAAAAAACAGTTTAAATTATTATTTTGTGGGGTCTTCTCACAGCAGTGAAACATAATTTGGCTGAAATAATGAGATTCAATTGCTCATAAGTAAACTGCAGCTTAAACAATGACAGTTGGGCAGTGTTTGTTGTTGAGTCTCCTGTTTCAATGGCAAGCTTTGTTATTGACTCATTTCTGACATATTTTCTACAGATTAAGAATTTGGTAAAAGGGACCAAGAAAAAAAAATACCAGAGTGCTAGACTGAATTCTTATGAGTTGAAACTATTCTACATTGATGATTTCTTGATTTTTCTTTTGAAAAACTTCTCAATCCTAATTTACTCAATACATATTTTGAAAAGCAACACCAATAATCACATGGTTTTTAATCATTTATTTTCCAGTTATCCAGATACTAGACACAAATATTTTGATCTGCCTAAATTCCAATTAAATATGATTATGTTTCTTAAGTCCTCTGGAAGGCAAATCCCAAGGCACATGGGTTGCAAATGACTTTTAGTGCATTTAGAGATTTACATACATGTGACACGCTGGTTTACTGACATTCCCCATCCCTGCTTTGTTTGAGACACAGAAAGAGCAAATAGATTTCACTGGAGTGACACCTCTAAGCGAAGGAAGGTCATTTTCATCATCTCCAGTTTTCTTTTGTGAACCTGTCTCTGTTTTTAAATGCCTGATAATCTTGTCACTTAATAGCCATTCTTCTGGTGTGGTTATAAAAGTCAGAATTAAAAGTCCTGTTCTGTAGCATCTCTATAGAAAAAAAAAAAAAATGAAATAAAAAACTCACAACAAAACAACGACAAAAAACCCAGTAAATTTGGACAGGCAAGTAGAGTTTGGGAACCAATGCTATTGAAGATAGACAGACATGATCCTATATCTGTGTCCCAGGAGATAGTCCTCCCCCTCTCACCTACCTGATAAGAATAATAGATCCTGTTTTGGTTTTTTTATTAATACTGTCTATGGGCAGCCTTAGTCATGGTAATGGTTAGGGGAAGAACTATTACCTCTTCAGGAAAATGCTGGCCCTGATAGGAAAAAGAACTGAATGTGTTGCCAGGGAGGCAGAGAGAGCAAGGATCATCCTTCTGAAACAGATCATCCACTTCATCCTGCTCTGAATTGTGGTCCCTGACCGTGGCTTTTTCTAACTCCTTCCTAGACAAAGCTTAATTGTCTTTGTTCTAGTCCCTCAGAATTTAACTCTTTTCTGAATAAGAGCTAACTAGTTGCTATGGTCTGAATGTTTGTGCTCCTTCAAAAATTCATGTGTTGAAATCTAATTGCCAGTATGTTAGTGTTAAGGGGTAGGAGATTTGGGAGGTGATTAGGTCATAAGGGTGGAATCTTCGTGGATGAGATTGGTGCTCTTATAAAGGAGGCCTGAGAGAGACTTTTTCCCCCTTATTCCATGTAAGGACAGAGCAAAAAAGTGCCATCTTTGGAATAGAGAACAATCCCTCACCAGACACCAAATCTGTTACTACCTCGATCTTAGACTTCCAGCCTCCATAATTATGAATGATATATTTCTATTGTTTATAAATCATCCAGTCTAAGATATTTTGTTATAGTAGCCTGAATGGACTAATATACTAGTCCTTCTGATGAAGTAAATGCAGTTCTTAAATTGAGATAATAATAGATACTAATAACATACCCACCCTTCAATATGTAGAACAGATTTTATCTTTTCCCTTTAACCTTCTCTGATTATCTCAGTATAAATTGATAACCTCCCTCCCCACCTTGACTTCTGTTCCATCTCCCTCATATGCTGGTTGGCATTATTACTTAATATTTTATGTGAATGAATATCACTCTCATGCAATGTCACTAATTTTTTGTGATATCAGACCTTATACCTTCAAATGATTGTTGTTTCTTGGACAGTTATACAATTATTTTAGTGATGGTGCTATAACTCAGAATATTGTTTGAATTCTTCTTTTGGAATTTTCTTCAAAGCTTGTAGAACATTTTTTTTCTTGAAAGCCTCAATAGTGGTAAATCTTCATCTCTTGCAGATGGATTCAATTTTTAGAAATAGCTAAAAGTCATTCAGAGCCAAATCTAGTGAATAAGATGAGTGATCAAGCTGGGTAATGCAGTTCTTTGTTAAAAACAAGATTTGATTATAACCTAATGAGACTTATATCCTTGTGCTGCTCATAAATTGAGTCTGAGAAGAATTCCAAAACAGAGTTCTAAAACTGAACTATATAGCAGTTTTCTTTAAATAGAGGACTAGCCTTTGACTAGGCTGATACTGGGTGCATGGAAATTAGAACCTAAACACCTCATTTTACAGATGAGTAAACTGGTGCTCAAGAGGATGGACTCATTTGTCTAAGTTCAGTGGACTAAGGAAACAATGTCTAAAAATTGCAATAATCCAGTACTAAAGTATCTTGGGAGGTGGTAAATAACCATTTCAGATGGTATTGATTAAATCAGAAGGAAGAATCATACATGTTTCAATAAGCCAGGTGGGTTTTTTATAAGCTAAGGGAAATGTTAAGACTTTGGTCTGGGTGTAATTTGAAGTGCTCCCAAATCATCCTTTACTTACAAAACATGGAGCTGATATCAAACTCCAAGAGGTATTTTAAGCTTAAAAATTCTCATTAAATCTCATCTTTAGAAGAAACCATGGAGTTTATTTGGCACAACTACTCACTTGGAGCTTTATCTGTATAATATGAAAGATTAATATTTTATCTGTTTTAAACTTTCTAGGTATATACAACTCATGTTGAGACAATTGCAACTCCATTTATTAAAATTTTCTTTTTATATTAAGCTGAAATTGCTACATTAGCTATGTGTTGTTCCTACCTCTGACCCTTCGGTGATCATGAGGTACATTCTGAATAAATATCACTTTTTTATATATTTAAAGAAAACCATCAAAAATGTCTAAGTCTTCTCTTCTTAAAGCTAAATACTCTATTATGTTCAAACTTTCTTCAGATGAAGTAATTTAAAAATCTCATTCTGATATCGGTGGCTTTTATAACTTGAAATTATTTTAGAAAATGGATACATTAAAATTGTTATCGCCCTCCACAGGGCAAAAAAACAGTTTATTCATTTGTTTCTTAAACTGTGGGATCTTGAAACATGCATACTTTAAGAAAGGTTTGACTACCCAGAGTGAAATTGGACTGGCCTTTCCTTAAATGAGAATTACAACCTCTATTAATGCAGGTCATTCCAAAGTAGTCTAAGGCACTACAATCTTTTTGAGAGTTTTGCCTCATATTTCAAGTTTTATGTTTGGTAATATTGAAAGCCAACAAAATCCAGTCTCTGACCTCTATTTTATATTTTATCTGGTTTCATATTCCCACCACCTCCAAACACTTTATTTTCAAAGACACTTGATACTTCTAAGTATCTTTCATTTCTAAGTTTGTTTGATTCTCTCAATTGTCTAAGAAAGTGAGCATTACTATCTTTTATTTTATGGATAAACTATCTGAGAGTTGTGAAAGTAAAAGCCAGCTATCAGGGGTTAAAGAAATTGTGTATAATTATACATGTTGTTTAGCGAACACTACTTGAAAAAAAGAAGGCAATAGGTATGGGGTACTTCAAAAAATGATGAAAACCAAAGAAGAAAATAAGCTTGCTCACTGGACAGCTGATTTAAAATGAAGAGTTTTTTGTGTTGTTTTTTTAAAATCATTTTTTAGTTAGGGAAGGTAGATATTTAATGTTTAAAAATCATTTACTAAATTCTTCTTCTATGCTCTGCCTTGTGTGAGGTACCTTAAAAGGTATGGAAGAGGAGATGGTATGGGTGGTATTTGAATTGTTTACAAGTAAATTGGAAAATCAGGTTTGTCCACTTAAAACTATGAGATAAATTCTAATGAGATAAATTGTAATGTAAGAAACTATCAAACTGTATGAAATAAATTTTCTAATTAAAGGATGCTTCTGAAATATGTTAAGGCTATCAACCCAAATGTTACTCCTTGTTCAAGCCCTTAAGACTCATCTATTTCATCAGAATAATTTCATTTAGTAAAATATCATTGCATTGTGCTGTTCATCTGCAATATTTCAGCACTAGATGAAGAAACAAGAACCCATGTGATTATGTTGAAGGTTTCAGTAGCGTGGCCTAGACTGCTAAAAAGCTGAAGAGGTCACTATACTTTAAATAAACGATTGGACTGAGAACAGAAGTTTAACTTTTCCCTAAAAGTTCTTTGAGCATAAGCATCCATGTTTACCTCATGGCTTTACGTGTTCCTGGGTCACATAATTCCCATTCAGATGCTTTGTTTAATATAGTATAAATTTATGAAATTGATCTGTCTCTGGCATATTTGGCCAGCCTCTGAAATATTATGATGACTTTTAACTCCTATAGAAAACTGCCAATGTCTCTCTTTAGGAGAGTTTGTCATATTCCAATGGAATATATTCAATACAAATCAATACAAGTATTCAATACAAATGTGCCTATTATGTACCAGTCACTGGGCCAGACTCCAGGGATGAGGAGGTTCAAGGTAAATAAGATCAGTGCCCTCTTCAATTTAACAATCTATGTAACACAATTAAGTGTATATTATTTAACAAGACCAGCGACAGTTCTTAAAAAGTAAAAATAAGGAGTAACAGGATGGATCTTTGTCCAGAGTGTCAGTAAAGATCTCCTTGTGAACTTGAGGAGATGATGATATGGCTGAGTACTGAAGCTGACTAGAAATTACCTTGGTGAAAGTCAGGGTGGTGGGAAGGAACATAGAGGGGTGTTAGTGGGAGAGGCCGGGTAGAGAAAGAGTATTCCAAAGAAGAATGGACTTGACAGAAAAGATGATTCAATTCCTTATTAACTCTTAGAGTCTGTCTCAACTGTCACTTACCTGCTCACGTTGTCTCTACTTCAAAATACTCTGCCTCCAAGATGGCTAATGGCCTAGATGGGCAAGGAAGATACAATGAAGTCATTTAACCATGAACCCTGCAGACATTAAACAGAAACTGTATGAAAGATGAGGCAGGCGTTCACAAGACATGGTGTGAGAGACAATTACTCACAGATGTTTTCTCCAATAATACACCGTGATCTGACAGAATCACTATAAGAATCCTCGTAGTGCTAATGAAAGAAACCTGAGGCTCACTAGGGTGATCTGATTTACACAAGAGCTATTCGGTCTTAAGGTAGAGCTCGAACTATTAATAACTGCTATGCTTTTTGTACTATTGATTGAATAATAAACATTACCCACTGTACAATATAACTTTCTGGAATGATGGACACGTTCTATATCTGCTTTGTCCAAGATGGTAACCACCAGACACAATTGAGCATTTGAAATATGGCTAATTTGAGGACTAATTAAAAATTTAAAAAATATAATTTAAATTTAAATAGCCAAATGTGGCCAGTGGCTACTATACTGAATAGTACAGTTCTAGAATATTTATTTTACTTAAATTTAAAATAGGAGAGTCATTTCTATTTTAGAGTAAATGAAAAAATCAGATTGATTCACAGTGCTATTGTATGGATAAAGGGAAGCAGGTAACATACAAGGACTGCTATGCATGTTCATATTCTTTTTAGGTAATATCAACATGTACCACAGAAATAGGTCTTTATGCCAAGTAATTTTCTCTACATCAGCAGTAAATTCTAATCACAGTATTTAATTGATGTGTGATAAACTACCTATATATTTAAACTGTACAATTTTATTTTTAAAATATATGTACACATATGTACATATCTATGAAACCAAGACCACAGTTAAGATAAAAGAAAAACATATGCATTACTCATAAAAGTTTTTTTATGCTCCTTTGTAGTCTCTTCCGTTTGCATCTTCATCTCTCCTACCTGATCCCCCACAACACTCAGAGGGCTATGGATCTGTTTTCTGTCATCATAGATTAGTTTGAATTTTCTAGACTCATACATAAATGGAATCACACATTAGGTCCTGTTTCTTGTCTCACTTTCACTCAGAATATTTATTTTGAGATTTGTTCATGTGGCATGCAGTAATCCTTTATTTTTCAAATTACTTGGTAGTTTTCCATTGTATGGTTATACCATAATTTGTGTATTTATTTGCCTACTAATGAACATTTGAATTGTTTCTAATTCTTGGCTATTACAAATGTAAAAATTTGAGTGTAAGTCTCTTTGTTTGCATGGACATATGCTTTCATATCTCCTGGGTAAATACCTAGAATTGTAATGGTTAAATCATATGGTAGTTGTCTGTTTAACCTTTTAGTATGTTGCTAAAGTATTTTCCAAAGTGTTTGTACTATTTTCCATCCCACCAGAAATTTCTGAGAGTTCCAATTACTTCATACCTTCTTCAACATTTGGTAGGCTCAGCCTTTAATACTAGACGTACCACAGCACCATTTGTTGAAAAGACTAATCAATAAATTGCTTTAGATTGTATATGTGTGGACCTATTTCTGGACTCTTTATTATACTCTTATTGTGATTATTATAGCTTTGGGTAAGTCTTGAAGCTGGCTGGCATAAAATATCTGAAGTTGTTCTTTTTCTAAGTTGTTTTAACTATATTAGCTTTTCAAATAAGCTTATACATTTCTACAAAAAATCCTTTGATAGGTTGCATCTACAAAGGAATTTGTTTACTCCATCTAAGTTACTGAATTTATTGGCAAAAAGTAGTTCATGACATTTCCTTATTATCTTCTTAATATCTCTAAAATCTATACTGATCTCTTTCTTTCCAGATATTGGTAATTTCTGGCGCTCCACCTCCGCCTCCTTCTTTTCCTTGTTCTTCGCCTTTCTTCCCCACCTGACCAGTCTGGCTAAAGGTTTATCAATTTTGTTGGTCTTCTTCAAGTATTCACTTTTAGTTTTACTCATTTGCTCTTTTTTTTTTTCTGTTTTGTATTGAGATTTTTCACGCTGATTATTTCCCCCCTTTGCTTACTTTGGGTTTCAGTTTTAGATCTTTCTTTGAATCTCATATAGGTACTTAGTTTGATAATTTTTTTTTCTTTAAGTGTTGTTTTAGCTGCTTCCCACAAATTTTGATATGCCATATTTTTATTTTAATTCAGTGAAGATTATTTTTTAATTTTCCTTTTGATTTTTTCTTTGACACGTGTTATTTAGAAGTATAGTATTTAGTTTCTAAATATTTAGGAGTTTTTCAGAGAAATTTTTTTCGTTGTTTTCTAGTATACTTCCACCAATATCAAAGAACATATTTTCTATAACTTGAATCTTTTAAAATTTATTGAAAATTGTTTTATGGTTCAGAATATGGTCTATGTTGGTAGGTATCTATATGCGTTTTTAAACAATGTATACTCTGCTGTTGTTGGGTGAAGTACTCAATAAATGTCAGTGAGGTCACTTGGTTAATAGTGTTATTCACATCTTTCAGAGGTTTTTAATTTCCTGTCTATGTGCTGTATCAGTTATTAAGAAAAGGGGATTGAAATATCAGACTATATGCACAGAATTGTATATTAATATTTATTTTTGCAATTGTATCAGTTTTTGCTCCTGTATTTTGAAGTGTTTTTATTAAGTGTATAAACATTCATACTTGTTATTTCCTCCTGATGAATTGATGTCTTTGTCATTATGAAAGGCATCTTTTTATATTATATAATGACTACTTTAAAAATAGTATATTTTTATCCATTCTTTTACTTTCATCCTATTTTTGTATGCATATTAAAAGTAGGTTTCTTGTAAGTAACATATAGTTCTATCTTGCATTTTCATCCAGCTAATAATCTGTGACTTTTAATTGGGTTGATAAGGTTGGTTTTAACTCTACCACCTTGCTACTTACTTACTATATGTTTTTTGTTACCCTTTCCTCTTTTTTTGCCTTCTTTTAGAATAACTGAATATTTTTATGGTGCTATTTTGTAGCTTTATGTATCTTATTAGTTATAACTCTTTTGTTTTGTGACATTAGTGGTTATTTAAAGTTTGTTTTCAGGTTTGCTTTAACTTATAATAGTCTTCCTTCCAGTGAACTTATGCCCTGCATAAGAATCTTTCAATTTATAATTCTTTATCTTGACTACTGACGATTTTACTATTTTTGTCATATATATGACTTTTACTTATGTTTTAAACCATATAATAAATTGTTATTATTTTTGCTTTAAACAAACCAGTATACTTTAAAGAGATTAAAGTAATAAGAAAAATATTTGTATCTATCCAACTAATTGCCATTCTCCACCTTCTTTATTTCTTTGTATAGATCTAGGTTTTTTTTTTTTTTTTTTTTTCCAGCATATAGAGTTTCCTTTAATCTTTCTTCTAAAGCAAGTCTGCTGGTGATGGGTTTCTTAGCTTCATATAATTGAAAAAGTCTTTATTTTGCTTCATTTTATGAAGGATATTTTCATTCAGTAAATATATGTAGGTTGATTGTTTTTCTTTTATATGTTTTTTTCTTTTTTTTAAATTTCAAGTTCTTATTTTTTTCTTTATTGAAGCATAATTTACATATCATGCCTTTACTCCATTTTAAGTGTACAATTAAATGGTTATTAGTAAATTTACCAAGTTGTACAGCTATTCACATAAATCAGTTTTAGAGGATTTCCTTCCCCCTATTGAGAGCCCTAAATCCCATCCCCAAATACACTTCAAGCATGCCCCTCCCCTTCACAGTGCTCACCACATCTCTCAGATACCTGCTTGGAGTTTTGATTGTATGTCATACATTGTAGATTTTAACTTTTTGGTTGTTGGATATTTTTTTGTTAATATTTCTATATTCCTATATTACTGAGTTTTGTTCAGGAACTGACAGAGTTGGGTAGTTTGGAAACATTTTGATCCTTTTAGGTCTTGCTTTTAAGCTCTTTCCTCTGTGTAGCTCTTTCCTCTCAGATACTCTGCTCTGTAATCTTTAGTCAGCTAGTTTCCCTGGACTTCCAGCTCCATCTTCTCAACTCAAGAAGCCTGTTAAGATTTTCTCAGGTTGTTATGCTTTGTATCATAGCCTGGAATCCGTCTCTCAGCAATAAGAAGAAAAAAATCTCAGGATTTATATAATTTGATTCCCATATCTTAGGGATTACTCTTCTTCCTAGGTTGATGTTTGGAATCTTGAGAATAATTGTTTCATATATTATAAGATGTCTATATTTTAAATTATTTCAGATCAAAGAGTAAATTTAGTTGTGGTTACTCCAACTTAGCTAGAAGGGAAAGTACCCATATCATAGTATTTTTGGCGAGATTTCTTGATAACCCTCAGCCCATTTGCATTACAAATAAATAAACAGAGTATTTGTTTGATTAACTGGTAAATTTCTGTGTTTACCATTAATCTGTTAAAGTATTTCTTGTAAATCTATTAGACATCAAGACTATGTCTTGACAAAGAGTTTTCTCTCCTTCCCTCCTTCCCTCCTTACCTCCCTTCCTTTCTTCCTTCCTTCTTCCCCTCCCTCTTTTGACAAAAATTGAATATAATGGCATTGCAAAAAATAAATTAGAAATGACTGGTTCATGTTGTACTATCCAACTTAAAAAAAATACCTTTAATATTCTAGGAAAGTGAAGAAATTGACCAGGCAGGTGCACATTTTAGGGATGAAGGAAAGATATGATGTGAGGAGTTTAGATTGTGAGCATCCTGAGGAAATGGGAAAGATGGATTCCTATGGCATAGTGTGAGTGACAGACTTTATTATCACTAGGTACACAGAACTTGAAACTTGACTTACATTATTAAAAAAAATCCATAGTACAATGAAACACTTTCTAAGAGGATTTACCATCATATATTTCACATTTCCAGAGTCACAATTTCCTATAGAGTATGGATGGAATCCAAAAAGGGAAGTTTACTAAATTGATTTTGATCTGTGTTGGGAGATCTTTTCAAACTTAAAATCTCTCCAAAGTAATGACTATCCTATCTTTTTTAAAACAGTGCCTTAAAAGGTAGGAAAGAAATTAACCAATCACCCCTGGCTCTTTTTTCTTGGGAAGTCTGGAAGAAGTTGCTAGTCCTTCTCTGCCATCATTGTGCCCACTTCCTACCGATATTGCACACTAGGCAGTTGTCAAGCTGTAGGAGAAGATATCTGGAAATGATGTGTGGTGAGGCCCACTGTCTCATCCCCTCTTGGTTAAACAGCTACCCTAGGCATGCTGAGGATCACTGCCTTTAAGGTGGTTTGCTGGGCTTCCCGGAGTATTGTTAGTGTGTCTCCAATAGGTGTGAGTCCTGAGATCTGCTGGGGGGTGGGGGTGAAATGGAAATCATGGCAGTTTATTGTATTCCATTTATCATGTCATGCTTGTTAGCATGCTGTTTTATAGCCACATTGCTCCACAGTAGAACCACTTTAGTGTGCAAATTCTACATTTTTAGTTTAATTTGCAACAGATATGATATAAAGATAAATGAGTTTATGTTTCTTGCTCACCAATAGGAATTGTCCCCAGTAGTTTATGAATGATCAATCAAGATGAGACAGAAATCCTCTCCAATGAATATTAAATATCTTATTTGCAAGGAGGGAAAGGAACTAATAAGTAAGCACTGTTAGCGAATGTTCAGTTTCATTCAACTTCCTAAGACATGTGTAAAGAGACGTGGACAAATCTTAATGCCAGAAAGAATAATTGCTGCTTGGTTTTCTTGGACAACCAGTGAGAACAGGGCATATCACTATCCAGAAGGTGGCTCCTGTGTCATGGATTTTCAAGTGTAAATTCCACCACATCACACTAAGTCTTTATATTAGTTTCCTAGGGATGCTGTAACAAGGTACCATAACGTGGTGGCTTAAAACAACAGAAATTCATTCTGGCACATTTTTGGAGGCTAGAAGTCTAAAATCAAAGTGCCAGCAGAGGTGGTTCCTGCTGGAAGCTCTGAGGGAGAATCCATCGCATGCTTCTCTCCTAGCTTCTGGTGGCTGCAGGCAATGCTTGGTGTCACTTGTCTCCAATCTATGCCTTTTATCATTGCCATGTGTATTAAATATGTACTTGGATTTTAAAATATTCTCTATTGAATATCTCGGAAGTCTTCCATGGTGTTTTCTCCTTTGTGCATATTTGTATTTCTTCTCTTCCTCCTATAAGGATCCCAGTCATATAGGATTAGGGCCCACCCTAATCTGGCATGACCTCATCTTGACTTGATTACATCTGCAAGGACTGCACTTCCAAATATGGTCACATTCATAGGGACCAGTGGTTAGTTCTATAATGTATTTCTTTGGGGGATATGATTCAACTCATAACATTATTCAAATCTGGTCTATGTTGTATTCTTCAAATTTGTGGTTAAATTGAAAAAGTTTTCTTTGAAACCCAGAATCTAGCACATAATGAGTGCTCAATTAATTCATGATGAATATCATTATTCCCATTAACACAACATCTTCACTCAATAGAAGCCTTAATTGAGCCTCTACGTATCTCCTGAGTTTATAACTGTAAAGGTAGATTCAAGGGTTTTCCATTGAGGAAAAAAAATAGCTTATATTCCTGCAATTTGATACCATTCAATTGCATTACTCATATGAAATTAAATAAACAATTTCAGACCAGACTGTGTCCATGCAGAGCTTATAGAAACACACTAAATAAACAGGTATACATATAATTATACTATCATAAGAGCCACAGATGCTGTAAAGAAGGAATGTATTGCATTAATTACAATGAATAAAATTGCCAGGAATAAACGTTTACCTATTAAATAATTTAAGAATTAACTTTGGCATGAGAGAATATAAAAAAGTAAATATAAAAATGGATTTAAAAGTAGCCTCTACTGAATAACTCAGAAAAGTTTATCATTAGAGTTAAATACATGTCATGAAATGTATCTCCTGACGTATTTCTGATGATTTGTAACAAACTGAATTGTTACAACTTCACCAAAGCCTATTTGTTAATTTTTGTGCAATTAATTATTCATGTGAAGTTTGTTTTCTCTGAAGATTGATTAGGGTTTCAAATAAGATATGATACTTTGCAATATGGATGTAAGATTTAACAAAATAAAGGGAAAGGAAGAAAGTAATGGTCTATAGAATAACTACTATTAAGTAGAAAGGATTCTGGATTAAAAGTAATATGCAGTGATACCTCAATCACATTGATCTAATTTTGTGACTCTAAAAATTAAAGTGGTTGAAACAGATAATCATTAAGGAGTCTTTCAGCTTAAATATTTCATGATTAAAGTTTAATTGTTCTAATCAAAGAGCATGCTATTTATCTCATTGGTATTACTTTCTTTGAGAGACCAAGGAGGACTAGAGAGAGTATATAGTTAAAATATGGGGCCTAGGAGCTGAGGTTGCAGTGAACTAGGATTATGCCACTGCACTCCAGCTTAAGCAACAGAGCAAGACCCTGTCTCTAAAATGAGTAAGTAAATAAATAAATAAATATATGGTCTTCAAAATGGGAAGGGATAGACTAGCCATTATCAACTTCAGCCAGGAGGACATAGGATCGTTAAAAGTCTCAGTCGTCTAGTTAAGATCCAACAAGGTCAGCTCTACCTTAGGTGATACAGAAAAAAACTTGTGATTCTGTTTTAAATAACATCCTACACAACAGATGTTCCATCATCCTTTTTGTCAGACATCTAAATAAAGACAGATAATGGAATCTCCTTTTTTCTTTGTTATCTCAATTCAATAGCCATAATTAGGATATCAGAGTAGAAGGTTATTTTCTGTGTTTGAGATAGAATTTATAAAACCTAAGAAACCATCATACCAGTGTAAACTTCATTGTGACATGAAGGATGCCATTTCTTCCTCTGCCAAAGGGGGTATCAAGCCATGAGGTTTTGTCTGAATAGTCTAATTCATTTTCTTGAGAGTATCTGAAATTTCTGGCTACGCATGATCACTCTGATTTTGTATTCACAAAAATGAGAAACATAATGTAAAAGGTAGTTTCTTCAAGGTTTTAGTTTGCCAATGATTGGTTTAGATTGCATTTAATTCATAGAAATCATTAATTAAAAGTATAACACAATGAGCAATCTCAACTCCAGAAATATTTAATTCAATGACTATGCTCACATTTTTTTTTTGAATGGTTAATTGTGTGAATGGCTCAGAGTACCAAATAAGGTAGAAATTGGGGAATTTGTGTCAGTAACTTAGTCACTCTGAGTCTGTGCTTTTCTATTTCTAATATGGGGAGACTCAAGTGATAATACTGTATTGTGAAATAAGTCTCAGGAATAGTTACTCATCAATAAGGCTAGCTCTCTCAGATCTATTCAATTATTCTTCATTGCACCAAATGACGCCATAATGTGGAATGTTTCAGTCATTGTTCTTAACATGGTGGACACAATAGAATCAGTACGAATTTCATCATCTGCGTATCATATTTTTCCAGTAATTCATCTTTCTAGTTTATAGCATTCAATAATTTCCTGCCAGTGCTGATTTTGGGTGATACTACAACTCTAACAGAGTATGCTTTCTAGAGCACATAGCCTTGAATGTATGGTCTCAAAATGAATAGGTGAGTTTCATACTCTTTAAGAGGAGTGACAACCCTGCACATTACAACCTAGTATTGCCAAATTCCAAACACATGTTTATCTTTAGCATTCAGGAATAGTAAATCAAAATTATCAGGCATCCTCAGTAATTCCTCATAGAATATATTCTATATTTTCATAAATTATTTTCATATTTTAAAATACAAAAGTTTACATTTATTAATGTATCTTTTCTTAAAAAGCCACTAAAGCTTTCTATAGCCCTCTCACAGAAGAATGATTCTGTGTTTACTATTATTGCCATTCCCTATATTTTTAAAATTTATAATATTAGCTTTTGTAGCATATATTCAAACACAGGAAAGCACTAGCAGACATCATTTTGATACATACAGATCTCCTAGCATCATTAAAAATACCACATAGACTCATATGTCAAAATAGCCAATTTAAGGACTTATTTTGTTTCCAAAACTTTTTTCTTAGAACATCACTCATAGAATTTGTATAATGAATACGATGCCTGTAAACTTACTGATATGTTTTATTTGCAAGAATGACTCATTGTTTAGAGCAGAAAGGCCCACAAACACACACTTATAGCATCAGTTATAAGTAAGACTGATTACCTAGTGACCCCTTCTGTCCTATGCACTCCTGTCCTGACTCCCAGAAACGTCGATGTTATCCTTCCACTCTGCATGAGTCCATTTATTGCTCTTGTGTTTGATTTGACATTAGTGGATGCCTTTGAATCAGTAAGGTCTGTTGTGCTGATTATTAAACTTTAAATTGCACAGAATCATAGTACTTTCTCTGTTTTCCTGACTCCTTAACTGATTTTTCTTGGGATATGATAAATTTTCTGAGAAATGCCAGGCTATAACTTCCACACACAAACACTGATTACCAGAACAATCAAATCCCTGGTTTGAGCTGGGTACAGAGGCTCATGCTTGTAATTTTAGCACTCTGGGAGGCCAAGGTGGGAGGATTTCTTAAGCTCAGTTTGAGACCAGCCTGAGCTAGAGAGAGACCTTGTCTCTATAAAAAATAGAGGAAAGTTTGCCGGGCGTAGTGGCATGTGCCTGTGGTCCCCGATCCATAGTAGATTGTTAATTTCACTATAAGACTCTTTTCCTTCATTTGAGCTAAATATTTAGATATTCTTCCTTTGTTTAAACCCCAGGACCATGGGGATGCTATTGTCAGAGATGTTTTGAATTAGTTAGAAATGGGCTCATATCACCTCTCTGTCAATGAATAGAAATAGCTTTTTTTTGTTTCAGTACCTTCTGAAACATTTTAATCATTCAGCACAGTGTATTGTAATAATTAAGAATGCCGGCCATGAAGCCAGATAGCTTTGATTCAAATCCCTGTTTTACCCCTAATCACTTGTGCAATCTTCCAACAGTTACTTCACTCCTCCGTACCTTTAGTTTCCCCAACTGTAAAAAGAGGGCAGTACTATTATTTGCTTCCCAGAGATTTTGTTTTGCAGATTCGTTTATAAGTAATGAAGTTTATAAGCTATACTTGGCTCCCTCTACTGGGATAATCACCATCTTAAGATTGTGAGGCAGTCTTAAGCATTTTCGTTACGTGGTTACTATGTGTTTGTGGCCACAAAGCACATATTTGGCATCCTTTAAGATGTTACATAAATGTTATCTTGCTTTAGTTATCATTCTGCAGCTTCCTTTTTTCTACTCAAAATTACCTTTTCTTAAATATATTTCTCAGACTGGACAAATGTAGACCTTATTTATTCTTTTTTGTTGCTATATAGTACTTTGTTCAGATACAATCCAACTCCTATATTATCTCTGGTGTGTGTATGCAAGTTTTTCTTTAGAATATAGACTAGAAATAAAGTTGCAGGTTGCTGAGTACATGAATCTCCACATTTACTCTGTATTAGTAAATTGCTTGCAGCTTTCCGTTACATATATTCTCACCAATGCTTGGTATTTATTGCTATTTTTTTTCCAACTTGATGGGTGTGAAATGGTATCTCATTGCTGTTTTAATTTTCATTACCTGATTACTGGCAGGGTTAAGCAGCTTTTCATAGGTTTATTGGTGATTTAAGTTTCTTCTTCTGTGTATTAGCCATTTTGATGTTTTTCTTAATTTTATTAGGAATTGTTTATGCAGAGATGTTCTCAAATTTAACATTGGCCTCAGTAGTCAGAAAAAAATATAATACCTGGTCATAGTCTTGGCTTCAGACTTTGAAAGACAGGGTAACAGATAACTTCTTCTCTAGCACCTTGATCAATCATCTGCCTTGATACTTCTTCTCCAGCACCTTAATCATCTGCCTGATCAATGGAGGTAGGGCCACACACATCACCATCATCCCTAATCAAGGCAGTGATGGTCAGGGATATGAACAAATCAGTTATAGACATCTGAATATTTATTAACAATTAACTTTCAAATTTCCATAAGCATTCTAGATATAACTTGGAATGAAAAGTTCCATGGGCTTCTTCAGATGGTTGAAACATAAGCTTACTTATTTGTTAGAGTAATAAAATGTTGAAATAATTAATGCTGATTTTGAAAGCTGTTAATTTGGTATACAAAAATTATTAAGAATTTTCAAATAGTTAAACAATATTAGTAGTTATTATGAATAAGAGAGAGTGCATTAGCTAGATAACATTAACAAGAACATAATATCCGTTTTGAGCCAGCAAATGTTTATAAAAATTTAAATGCTAATAAAAAGGCAGAATAATAGAAATTAGATTATATCACAATACTAATCTTTAGAAGCATTAAGAGCTATATTTAATTTTTAGTTATTTAATTCAGATTAGGCCAAGAGTCTTTCAAGAAAAAAGTCCTATTTGAAAAGACTTCGTATCTCTTGAGGATGAATTAAAAACAGAATCTCAACTTTGCTACCTCTAAATGTCATTGGGAGGGAAAACTGCAAAATCATTTGCAACAATATTCATGATAAATCATCTTTGATCTTGATATAGTGAATATGAGGAGTATAAAGACCAGAAGAAAGAGTAGAAGGTACATAAAATAATTCAAACAAATATTCTTATCCAACTTTAAAATAACATGCTTGAAGTATACTTTGAGACAATTTCATATCCCTTTGAGTCTATGGATGTCAAAATTTTAAGCATCACTTAAATAATTTTTTTTTTTTTTTTTGAGACAGACTCTCACTCTGTTGCCCAGGCTATAGTGCAGTGGTGTCATCATAGCTCTCTGCAACCTCAAACTTCTGAGCTCAAGCAATCCTCCTGCCTCAGCTTGCTGAGTAGCTGGGACTACAGACTTGTGTAACCACACCCTGGCAAATTTTTTTTATTTTTTGTAGAGATGGGCTGTTCTAATTAGCAATAAGTAAGGGCCCATACTTGTTTATTTTTGCAAAAGAAAATTCAGATTTAATCTTGTACCTATGAAATTGATTCTATGATATTAACATTCAGAGCTAACTAAATATTTTTTGTTCAGCCACAATGTGTATTTGACAAATTTCTACCCAGTAGATATTACTCTGCTGTTTAATTTCTTTTCAAATATCTTTTTCCAGTCTGTCATCTTACTTTAAGGATATTTTTTAATGGCATCTTTTGGGTAAACCTCAGCACTTTGATGATCTTTTTTCATTGTCTTCTGTACCTCTAAAGAGACTTTGGCTGTCAGTCTAATTTTAATTCCATTATGGATGACCCCACATCAGTCCAGAGCCAGGTATTATGTTGGTAGCTGAGGGTTTCTGCACCCTACAGATACTGTGGTAATCGTGAAAGTTAGTCATCTTGTTTCTCAGTGTTCACACAAGGACCAGAATTCTCCTACCACGTCTGGGGCTCCCAGATGCCTCCCTGTGCTACTTCTATTTCTCTGTAATTTCACTTTGCTGAATCCTGTGCCCATCGTGTTCAAAACCCAGTGGCAGTCTGCAATATTCTGGGTACACACGGTATCCATGGCAAAGGAACACTGCTCTCTACACCATGTTGCCCCCTGGGAACAATAAACAGTTAAGAAATAGTCACAAACCCTCACATTACCTACTAATGTAAATGTACATGTGTGTAATGTGTACTTACAATAACTTTCCTGTGTATCTAAATATGGAATCTAATTCCTAGCATACTGGTAAAATTAGACATTTTTGGTACTTGGTCTAATTCATCAGTAGCTGTCTTTGAAAGCTTTCAAAAATTCCTCTGAGAATTTAAGATTTTGCAGAGGCTTGTGGCAAGTGCTAAGTTGCCCATGCCATCCTTTAAAACTATAACACCTACCAGCCCATTTTCTCTGTGCAATCACCAAGCCTGCTAAAGCCACAGTCTGCTAGGGTATCTTATTCCAAGGAAATGGACTTTTGATGCATGCTCTCTAACAGCAAACTCTGGGAGTGCTTGCACCACTCCATTGCTTTGGTGAGCAGGTTCACCCTTACAGAGAGTTTCTACATCAATCAGGGAATAGTGGATGAAGCTTAAAAACCTTTCTGTAAAAATGACAAGCTTGAAGTTCTTGTGCCAGGCTGATTTCTCACTACCTGCAGTAATAACCACAGCAGCTCAGTGTCCTTGCAAGGAACACTCTAGGGTGCCTAGAAAGCCTGTGCCTTTACTGGGAGTCTGTTCCTACTTTGAGTAGCCTTCCCCACGTCCTTTAACTTAGCCTACTGGTGTCTTTCCTTTAGTCATGTTAATGTCTCATTTCAACAACCACAAAATATCCTAGCTAAATAAAAGTTGCCTAATATGGTATGTAAAACATAGTAAGTTCTCAATAAGCATTAGGGAAAAATATAGTTATAATAGTTAAAGAGCATAATCAAAATCTTTATCATTATTGTTATTAGATATGGAAATCAAATTCTGACTGGACGGTGAGTCATTTACTTGAGGACTGTTCTTCCAAAAGCAGCACATTTTAATTTTGGACACCTTTTACTGTTATTAATTTTCCTTAATAATTAGCCAAATTCTGTCTTCTTATCATTTTGCCAGCAAGTTCCACATTGCCCTTGTGTATGTTTTCAGAGTGAGTCTAAACCTTTTGTCCCTACATGAGTCCTTCAAGTATTTACATATAATAATCTTTACCTCTTCTTTATGTCTTTTCTTCTTTTGTCATTTTTTATTACAGGATTCATTTTCCAGACTTTTAAATGCTGTGTGGCCACTTTTGAAGTACACCATAATCTCCTAATTCCTTTTATAATATGTTATTTAGAATCTATCGGCTTCCTTCTGGCCTCACTGCCTGAGGACTGTAGGATTACCACCTCTCTTATTCTTTCCAGAAATGACACACCCAGAAATCATACTCCGTTTGCATAGACCCCTTACCCACTATCATTTGCCTATCCATGACTACTATGGAGCTTTTGCTTTTACCTAGCATCCTGAACACGCCTCTGTTTTGTATTCCTCATACTATAAGCCAGTCCTTAGTTGGCACAGCAGTGTGTGAGATACTGGAGGAGAGAGGCAACTCATTGTCCACTTGTAAATTCCTGGTACTTGGCACAATGTAAGGGACCTTACAGGTCATTGTATTAATAAATGCTTGATGAATACATGACAAATTAATGAATAAATGAAAGAACTTTTTTGAAAAAACATAAACAGTTTGTAATATATTTACCACTCTTCTATATATGTTATTCCATTTTTGCTCCTAAGTACAGAATATTATCATTTTATTACTTTCAAATGGATCTAAAGTGCAAAGAATTGAATTAATCACATAGTTCATGGCACACTATTGCCATTGGCCAAGGTCAGACTTTTCATTTGTTCCTATCAAAATTTAGCATGGTGTCTTGGACCCATTACTCCTGCCTATTGTAATTTGATTTTCTGCGATTAGCTGTCTCACAGAGTTTTATATTATTTGCAATTTTGTTAAGCAGAGTAAGAGGATTAAGATACAAGAAACAACAACAAAGAGTAAATGATATATTAAGTGCTGAATTGTAAGCTACAGACTTTATTTATTTTTTTATTTTATTTTTTTATTTATTTTTATTTATTTATTTTGAAAGAAAATTGGATTAGCTGTATTAATTTTGTACAAAACAAATTTCAAAGCAAGGAAAATTATTAGTGATAAAGAGATGCATTACATAGTAATAAAGGATTCCATTCTACAGCATATACTTC
>CAUYRT010073689.1:0-105219 GCA_963574885.1 Lepilemur ruficaudatus | reverse complement strand
CAACATTCAAAAAGCAGTCAGGATAATCCATCACATCTACAGGCTAAGGAAGAAAAACCATATGATCTTATCAACCGATGTAGAAAAAGTATTTGACAAAAATTCAAATGTTTTCATGATACAAGCTCTCAGCACGAGTTTAGAGGGAACTTCCTCAACTTGATAAAGAATATTTACAAAAAAACCTATAGCTGACATCAGACTTAAGGGTGAGCAGCTGAACACTTTCTCCCTAAAATCATAAACAAGGCAAAAATATTCTCTCCCAACACTCCTATTCAACATTATACTGGATGTCTTAACATGTGCGATAAGACAAGAAAAGGATATAAATCTATGCAGATTGGAAATAAAAAAATGAAACTCTTTTTATTCACAGATAATAGGATTATCTGTATGAAAAATCCCAAAGGATAAAGTCCTTGGAACATCATGTTAAGGAAGCTAGTACTTTTCCTATGCACAATAAATGTAAAGGATTATAAACATAAGAGTAACCCAGATCATATTTTAGATGGTTTTGATTTGATGTTTGAAAGATGAGTTTGAGGGGCAACACTTTTCACAGGAAAGCTTTTGCAATAGTACAAGAAACAGATTATGATGGAAATTTGTGATTATTTATCTCCAGAATGCACTGAGTTTACTCAAAAACTTTAGTAAATAAAATTCCATTGAGAGGCTTTACTGTATGTGTTCTATATATGTTGCTATCTAAATGTAGTTGATCATAGAGATCTAATTATGCTGTTTTTCCCTGTTAAGACCTCAGTATATACACTCTTTAAGGTCCAGTCTCTTTTCCACCTGTGTATACAATTCCCACTTACTACCCTCACCCACCAGTACCACCTTATTTCACACTAACTCATCACTTTTTTTTTTTTTTAAGACAGAGTCTCACTCTTTTTTGCCCGGGCTGTGGTGCCGTGGCGTCAGCCTAACTCACAGCAACCTCAAACTGCTGAGCTCAAGCAATCCTTCTGCCACAGCCTCCCGAGTAGCTGGGACTACAGGCATGTGCCACCATGCCCGGCTAATTTTTTCTATATATTTTTAGTTGTCCAATTTAGTTATTTCTATTTTTAGTAGAGACGGGGTCTCACTCTTGCTCAGGCTGGTTTTGAACTCCTGACCTTGAGCAATCCGCCCACCTCGGCCTCCCAGAGTGCTAGGATTACAGGTGTGAGCCACCATGCCCGGCCTACTCCATCACTTTTTAAGAATTAATCATCAGGAGTGATTTCCCTACCACATTGCTGTTTTCTCAACTTTTATTTTTTTCTTTGATATAATTGACATGGGTCAATTTCACATCTGGGGCTGAGTATTTTTTGGAGAAATTTTTTTTTTTTTTTTTTGTGCATTGGAAAGTGTCATCCTGGCCAGAGCATACATAAAATTGAATTGCAGGAGTTGGCAGTGAAATAAGACCAAATGATCATAAAATTTTCCCTAGTTATAAAGCCAAAGTGGAAAGTGAAAGGAATATTATGTCCTCATGCCCTACTGGGAAGATCATTTTACTGAGAAAATAAAGTCTGTGCTCAAGCAGATTAAATGTAATGAAGCTAAAAAAAAAAAAAAGAAAGAAAGAAACTAAAGTCTATGAGTAGTGAGATCTATTTGGTAGAGATAATTGATCAGCAAACTCATAAATTTTTATTTCCAAAGATTCAGCAACATTTCTTATAATATTAATAAGGTTTTGGTCTAGAATAATTCAAAAGATTCCCAAATAAGAGGTAATGTATGAATTGATGTTGGGCAGAAAATTGTGAAATAATTAGTCTCAGTAAATTTCTGGTGGTGTGAATGTATTTATTTTTGATCTAGAATAAATAAGGGTAAGACTAAAGGAAAACAACATATTTCGAGCACATTTCATTAGATCCTAGTCAGTAGTTTGTTTACTGCTAGGATTTTCCTTTAGCATTTTGTCTGCAACAGATCATAGATTTTATTAATATAAAGAGCAACTAGCAGAATATTGGGTTATAATGGGAAGTATCCTGGAGCAGGAATCAGGAGACCTTGGTTCTATTTTTATCTCTGGCCCTAATGGGTGTGGGCATGGGCAACTCTCTTCTCTCTTTATGCCTTAACCTCCTTATCTGATAAATGAAGATAACACTTTCTCTATCTACTTCATATAATTATTGTGTCCAATGAGATAATGAATAATAAAGTATGTTTAAAACATGGCACTTTTTTTAATCACTGAAATAGTTCACTACCAGTAAATTTACTTAAGAGAGAGTAAGTTCTTCACTGGAAATTGAAAAGATTTTTAAAAGATATTGTGATATATTTCTTTTCATTAATAATTGAATTTAGTAACCATATATAATGTTCTAGAATTTACTTTGTATTACTAAAAGGGAATAACCATTGATAACTATTTCTTTCTATGAAGGAAAAATTATAGTCCTCCAGTGTATTCTTATGTTGAAAAAACTTCCCCCTGTACCAAGATAATGTAAAAGAATTATACAGATTTGGCCATTACAAATGTAGTTTAGATAACTTAGAATTGCTCATTGTTTTTATTGTTCTTAAAAATAACAACACAAGCTATGTTCAGTAATATTTGATTGGATATTAAACTAACATTATTTTCTCTCTCATAGAGTTACCAAGGGATGGACTAGGAAAGGAGTATGAAACTTCCCTCCAGGCTTTTTATCTGTCCCCTAGCAACAAATACCTCTCTCTCTTCTTCCTATGTCATGTTTTCTATGCGGACATTTCATTTCAAGTGAGAGAAAGATATAATTACTCTAACAAGTGGTCTTAAAAAGGAGAGACCCAAAGCTGCCGCACAGCAACTTTCAGCCTCCCAGAAAAAGCTGACATGGATAATAGCCCCCTTGATCGCACCAGCGTTGCGGAGGACAACACAAACAGGTGTTCACTTTTGGAGGAAATAACTAGGAAAGAAAAGAAAGATGGCCTCAGAGGAGGATTGATTCCTAAATAGTAGTAAGAGTTATTTAAGGGTAGGGATTGTATCCTATTCATCTTTGTATCTGGGATGCTAAGAACAGTCTGGCAATGAATAGATGTTCATTCAGATGATGAATGAATGAATAAATGAATGAATAGATGGATGGATAAGTAGATACAATAAATTTATATAGAATAATAATGTCACTAGAATAATTTGCATCTTGTATCTAGATATTTGGCTACTTTGGAAAAATTAGAAGATGGGCAATGCTTAGTGGAGCGTATACATTCTACGTTATCACAGTTTGCCAGCCATACCCATGTACTCAAACCTGGCCTTGCCACTCATCTCAGTCTGGACCATCCTGGTTCCTTCCTGTTCTGTTATGCTCCTGGGAAATCTGGTCAGTTCTGGGGCTGCCTTGATCCAGTATCTCCCGCAAACCTGAGCAAGTACAGCCTCTTCCCGGCGCCCTGATTTTCACAAACACACCAACAAATAAATTAATGAACACATTGCCATCTCTGTTGCTTATTTTCTGGTGCTCAGTGCTACATAGTGCAGCCTTTAATCCTGTAAACATCCACTCTCATGCTTAACCCTATTCAGGTCCCAAGGAAATGCTTCTCCAAACCTCTTGTTCTATGTTCCTTGAAACAAAAGGCACCTGCCTACATGAAGGTTTGTGAGTTGGGTAAGCAGGGAGATGGACACTGCTTCGAGGTATAAGTGCTTAGGTAGAGAAAAGACAAATCAATTAACATGTTAAGTTCTTCCTCTTATTACCATTCCCAGTACTGTGGCGCATCCATTTTCTTGCTTCTCTTTGTGTGTCAATTTGTGGGTCTAAATGGCTTCACCAGTTAATGTGATATTTGCAACAGCTGTACATGACAGCTGAAGAAAACTTGACACATGGAACAGTTCACATTGGTGTCCAATATGGTAGCCTTAGCCACATGTGGCTACGGGGTGTCTAAAATGCAGCTATGCCAACTGAGAAGTGCTGTACGTATAAAATACACTTTTGTGTATTTTCAAATTTAGAAGACTTAGTATGAAAAAATAATGTAAAAGACTTCCTTAATTATTTTTACATTGATTACATGTTGAAATAATATTTTAATATGTTATATTAAATAAAATATATTATTAAATTAATATTAACAATTTTAAAATGTTTACTTTAAAATTTTCTAATGTGGAAGAACTTTTAATATGAAAAATTAGAAGTTATATATGTGGCTTGCACTAAATTTCTATTGGACAATGCTAATCTAGACAACATACATCAAATGTGATACTGATTCTTATATTGACAACTGGATAGACATTCAGTGCTTGATTTGTGACTAGCTTTATTTTTGTGAAAATAGTAAGATTTAAATTTTCAAAAAGTAAATTTAAAAATTTAACTTTAGGCAATTTTGACTAAAAATTTTCATATGCATTAATTAGAGTTTGTATTTTGACTTTTAACAGGTCATTTTGAATATTTTAAAAGAAAAATCACTTTTTGGAAAAATATATGTAAAATAATTTTAATTTTACATTCACTTTAATTTTTACTGAAAATATATTCAAATTTTGTATTCTTTGAATACAATTAAATTTTTAATCCTTTAGTTCATTTCTGTCAATAGAGCACAAATTATGTAAAAATATTAATTAGAGCACTATAAGTGATATTTTTCTAATGAAAGTAAAAAAATAAATTTATAAATAACTTATAACTAATATGCTTTCACATTATTATTCATCTAAACATCACTGGCTCATCAACAAAAATTCCTAAAATATAGAATAATAATTAAATTCAAATGTCTTTTATATTTTGCCAACTATCAGTAACATAAAATCATAGCTTTAAACATGTATTCCAACTTTGTTATTATGAATGAACCATTGTTGCAGAAGGAGGAAAGAACATATTTTATTTTACGGCTTGTCAGCCTGACATTTAAATATTTTGACAAAGAATATGTGGGCCTCTGTTTGCACTCTTGCCCCCAGAGCTCACAAATGTTAGGGATAGACCTTTTCTGATCATAAAGTGGACCCAGGGTTACTAGACAGTGCTAAGTAAAACAGGATGTTCTTCATGGAATTCCATCGCAGCCAATGCTTGCATGGTTTCTGAGGCTAACGTTTGTATGCCTCTCAAGGTCTGTGTGAACCAATATAGCGTCCCTACCCCATCTGTGTATTTACTCCTGGGTGGAAAGGAACAGACCTAGAAGGTAGGTAGGTAAGAGAGTGAACGTGACAATGTCCTTGCACGTGTGTCTCCCTACTTCCGGCCTTTCCAGGGTGACTTAAATAGCCCAGTTGAAAATTGCTGAGATGGGTTTAAAACAGGCTCAAAGCTTCTGCAATATATGCAATGGAAGAGTTGTGGTGCCAACTTTTGGTAGAAACTGGGTCAAAGGGTGGAGTAGGTAGAAGTGATGCTCTTCAAAAGGTACATCTGTCAACTCAACTACGATTGAGGAGTGATGGAGAATCCAAAGGAAAATTGTAAGCTGGGTTGTCTGTTAGGTTTATTCTCATACTATTTTGAGGATACATTAAAAGGGACAACAATAAAATGTCTCAACACAATATGGGTAAGTACTGTGAATTATATCTACCTATGGACAAACTTTACTCGCCTCTGGAAATTAATGGCCATTTTCAGTGACAGAAGCCGTAAAGCTATGAGTAATCATTCTACCAGAAACAATAATGGACTGGGAAGCAAAAGTCCAGAGTTCTATTCTTAGTTTTGGTATTTTTCAGACATATAACCCAGCGCAAGTCACTAAACTGGTCTAGGTTTCAATCTCCTCCTTCCTGTAAAATAATGAAAGAAAAAATTGTGCTGCCTGTCTTATAAACTGACATGAGGAGCAAATGAGATCATTTCAGGGAAAGTACTTTGAAAATGGTAAAGTGGTTTACAAATATAGAATATTGTCATTTTTTGTTTCACTTTGATGTTTTCCTTCAGGAAGTTAGGCTTGATTATTATGATTACCATTATAAATTGAAATGGGTTTATTTGATGTGATTATATAATAAGACGTGTTTCTTTTTCAAATGACTACAATTCAGGATTCTAAATCACCAACTATCAAATATCAAAACTATATTAAACTACTATTCCAGAGAAACTTACTTTCTAAAAAACCTCATCAATTTCACTCACCAATATAAGGGTGCTATGTTTTCCTCTTGAACTCCTATTACTCTTTCCCTCTCCTTCAATTTTTAAAAATCAGATAGTTTATTTTCTGTAAGATACCTATGTTGTCAAAATAAATATTACCATCTTACCAATGTCTGCTTTTTTTCTGCCTCTTCATCCTGTGCTCATCTGCAGTGTTAATGGGCAACAACTCTTAGTTTTTCTCATCCTGACTGTTTTTAGAGAAAAGGGACCCTTCTTGCCCACTTCTTTGTCCCAGAGGCAGGCACCTGTGGGTTCCAACAGAACTAGTCGGGCTGCTGCACACTCCCTGTACAACCTTGCCCTATCAGATAAAGCAGGGAGTGAGCCTCTGACAGATGACTTTGTCACTATCCTGAATGTCCATGGCGCAAGTGGAGCTCTAATCAGACCTGTGTTGTGCAAGAGGCTGTGTGTGGGTGACGTTTATCCTCCACTGCAGATGAGTGCCTTGCTGCATCTGCGTGCTCAGAGGGAGAGTCCTTACCAAGTTTTGAAGGAAAAGAGAACAATAGGAAAGCTTTAGGACACTGCTCCTATCGAGAAAAGATCATTACGTAAGAAGGAAACCTCAGGCTCCCACATACTGGAATCAAATGATGTATTTTTAAATAGCTAATTAAGGGAAGGTCTTGAGCCTTTTTGCATTCAGACAGCAAGTTAATTCGGGCCCCTCATGGAAGATACAATTAAAAGATAATGCAAAACAGGAAAGATAAATAAATATTAGAAAATATAATATTAAGCATTCCTTGCCTTCTCTTTAATACTCAGAAATTATTTTAGAATTTCAGAATACTATTTATTATGCTCATCATCACATGATGATGTGTGTTAGTTATTATAAATATTCTCTAGGGATTCACGTTGATCACATTTTGAGAAATATGAATTCCAAACAGTTGGCTAGCCCCTTAATATTTCCTTGCCTCAGAGGCGAGAGACAGCATGATCCCCAAGGGAGCTGGCTTTTTCCTGGGGGCACTCAGAAGGCCGCACCTTCAGCACAGGTACCGTCAGCCTTACTGATGATTCCAGTGTGCTGGATGTGGACCAAAGCAGCAGAGCCCCTGGAAATGTCCTGGCATTTCCGAGGAAACCAGTGTGAGCCAAGGATTGATGACTGGGCCCTCCTGAGTTTTAGTGATACGCAAGGTACAGCCTTGGGTGGGTGGAGCCCCAATTACTACTAAATTTCCTACCATTCTATAAGAATGGGACATGGAGTTGGATTTCAAGTGATTTATAGATTATGCAAAAATATAGTTCTTGCACTTCTGAATTTGTGAACTGAGATTCTGCTACTTCTCTATGTTATGGCTTTTAACACAAAATGAACAAGAGATTAGAGAGAATTAATTACTAATTCTTGGCTTGAACAAGAGGTTATTTCTGTGTGGATGATCTTAGAATGGTTAGGTTCCCAAATACATAACAGCAGCCTTCACTTTTTTCTATGTCCTTTAGTTGTGAAAACAGAGTAGTGAAATATACAAATTAAACTTTATTTAGAAAAAGCACCACAATTTTATCACCCAAACATAGCAACTACTTTAATGATGTCTATGCCCCTCAAGTCTATACACTTACATAATAACAAGTAACCTGTGTTCCCACTTCGAGGAGTATCGTGGGTGAATTTCAGCAGAATTGTTGGGAGCCCAAATTCCTTTCTGCTCTTAGCAGAGTATCCTGTGGGTTGGTTGGCTTCTGTATTCCCTTCCACGGCTTTTCAGTTGCTCTTGGTGCCACCTCATGGCCTCTGCTGCTGCTGGATGCCTTTATTGCCAAGGGTGTGGGGTGGCTTTATATGATCTAAGGCTTGTCATTTGAAGATTTTCTTGTGTGTCAGGATAGCAGAGCTTCAGCTTAAATCTGGGCTGAAGCTCCCACGGGTTCAGGCCCGTCCAAGCATGTCCAGGGAAGTCGTGGAGCCGGCCTATTTTCCCGGAGCCTGAAGAACCTATGGGAAAGAACTTGAGCTTTGTCTCCTGCTTGGGCTACTAGGCATTTGGGGTAAAATGTGAGATACTCTGACAGAAGTCTTATTGAGGAGAGGGGTGTGTGGTCTCCTGGGAGATAATTCATCCTACAGTTCGAAGGAGGGAGGCACAATGAGCTCCCTAGTAACATATCCTTAGTCATCAGCGGAGAAAACAGATTCTCAGTATAGCTTTGTGACTGTCACTCACATCTGTTCCAGCCAAGTCCCATAGATTCATGTTTGGGTCCTAGGCAAAGTAACAGCCATAAGTAAAAGCTGAAAACGCATTCACTGAACACTCTATAAAACAGTAAGACACATACACACATACTGTAGTGTTTGTAACCCCTCAGATTAAAAGTTTCAAAGGGAAGAGAGGTAGCCCCCAATTTGCCACAGGTCACCAAGCTTTGTTGCTGTGAACTTCCAAGAAATGCACGAAGTGTGGTAAAGTCCTTTGTGGTCAGTGGGGTAGCAACAGGGTTTGCGGAAGCATGAGATGCTTGGAGTAGTAGGAGGAATAGGACCTAGGAGAGCAGTAGTGAATCTTGGAGGAGTCATGTGGTGTCCACAAGGCAGTGAGAGCATCAGTAAGGCTCGATTTGTTCCCAATCATGGGTGAGACACTCTACGGGGACTCTCAGAAATGCTGAAAGGGAATGTCTTAGGGGCTGACGACCAGCTCAGATAGTGGAAATAGGCCCTGAAATCTGAGTAGTGTTCATGTGACCCTGAATACACTGATAGGCTGGTGAGACCTTGGGAAACTTGCATTTCACGAGTGTTTGCCTGGTTCCCTCAGAGCTAGATGCAGGCTCACAGACCCACAGATTAAGGAGGCTACTAAAGTTACTGTCTAGTCAAAAGTGTCTGATTCTTTTGGGTTTTTTTTTTTACCACGTTCCTGACTTTATAACTCTTGACTTACTATTTTTCTCTTACTTTTATTCAGCACATATTCATTAAGTACATCCTCTGTATGTGGAAATATAGTAATGAGCAAAATAGACCTCGATCTAGTCCTCATAGAACACGTAGCCTGCTATGCAAGACAGATAAATTCATTCATTTAACAATTTTTAGTAACTGCCTATCCTATGTTAGATACCATTCAATGTTTTTGGCATAACAATGAACAAGTCAGTTAGGATCTCATCTTCAAAGAGCCTATGTAGTAGGGGGAGATGGAAAATAAACACAGGAATAAATAAATTAGGATAACTACAGATAGTGATAAGTGCTAGGAAGGGAATGGGCAGGGCCATGTGCTGAAGAACTGAAAGGGAATCGGGGCAACTTTAGGGAAGGTAGTTAGGCAAGGCCTTAATGGAGAGGCAATGTTTGAACAGATACTTAACAGATAAAAAAGGGCCAACCACTGAAGACCTATGGATGAGTGTTCTGGGCAGAAGCAACAATAAAAGGAAGGGTACTTAGGCAGGAACAATTTCACTGTGTTCAAGAAACACAGAGTGAGCTAGAGCTTAGTGAGAAAGGAGAAAGAGTGGAATGAGACAAAGGAAGATGATGGCAGTACTATGTAGCAGCGGCATGTTCTTGTTCCTGAACACATGTGAAAAACTCTAAGGACTCTCAGAAATAGTGGAGGAATGTGGAGTTTTCGTACTCCTGACCTTGAGCGATGCTCCCGCCTCGGCCTCCCAAAGTGCTAGGATTACAGGTGTGAGCCACCGTGCCTGGCATGAATGTGGAGTTTTCAAAGAATTGGAAAGCTGCATTATTAGCAGGTAGACAAGAATGAGCCATGAACAGGCTAAAATATAAAATACCATTCCATCTTCAAAATGTCTTCTAAACGTTTTGGAAATATTTGGGGCTGCCCAAAGAGATTACTCATTTGTGCTTATTTCACTTTCATCCATTCACCCACCATTTCTTTAAACAAAAACATACTTGTATGTACATGTGTCTGTGTGTGTATATACATGGTAATATATATAGTTTTATATAGCTATATTAGTCACTATATATATTATTATTTTATTATATCATTATGGTCACTCTATATAGTGACTAATATATATATTACAGTGTATATGCTATGGAATGAAAGTTTGTGTCTCTGTAAAATTCATATGTTGAAACCTAATGACCAATGTGATGGTGTTAGGAGGTGAGGGCTTTGGGAGATGATCACATCATGAGGGCTTCACCCACATGAGCCTCCTTATAAAAGAGGCTCCAGAGAGCTGCCTTGCCTGTTCTACCAGGTGAGGACTCAGGGAGAAGGCCATCTATGAACCAGGAAACATGCCCTTATCAGACACTGAATCTGCCATTGTCTTGACTTTGGACTTTCCAGCCTCTAGTACAGTGAGAAATAAATTTCTGTTGGTTATAAGCCACCCAGTTTATGGTATATTGTTATAGCAGCCTGAATGGACTAACAATAAATAATGTATGTATTATCCTTTTCTAATTATGGTAAATTTCTTTGCTCTGAAATCTACTTTATATCAACATAGCCACTCCAGTTCTTTTGAATAGAACAAAATTGGAGAACTAATATTACCTGATTTATCTAAAGCTACTGTAATCAAAACAGGATGGTATTAGTGTAAAGATAGATAAATATATCAGTAGTATAAAATAGAAAGTACAGAAGTAAATCCATATATATGTGGAAAACTTATTTTTTAACAAAGGTACAAAAGCAATGCAGAGGATACAAGAATTTTCAACAGATGGCATTAGAAAAATTGTATATACATATACAAAAATAAATTTGGATCCTTCCCTTATACCATATATAAAAATTAACTCAAAATAGATCATTACGCTAATTGTAAAATTTGAAACTTTGGCATTTATGGAAGAAAAATAGAAGAAAATCTTTGTAACCATGGCAAAGCTCCAGGGTAAGGCCCACATACTATTTGTATTGTACTATTTGTATTGTATTTATACTATTGTATAAATATTGAGATGGTTTCCATTGGTTCCTCTGTCCTACATTGCATTTCCACCTATAGGTTCTGGAGTATCGGCACTGAGAGTCTAAGGGAGTTTACTCTACAAAATGCCTTTGTGACCTAGTTTAATCCCTTCATATAGTTGATGATACACAGGAAGCCCAGAAAAGTAGTGATTTGTCCAAGAACCTAAGCATCTGTCCTCTAGGCCACAGATCTTTTCTCAAGATCCAGAGTCAAGTATGTAAAGACAGTGTAATAAAGGGACCTACTCTAGTGTAGCTCCTTTGAAGAAAAGACACTGAATCAAAGACTAGAAGAAAAATCGAGGAACTGCTGGGTGCTGAAGATTATCCCAGGTAGAGGGAATAACATATGGGAAGCATGCCTGCCAGAGGAACCAGAAGTCCAGTGTGGCTAGAGTACATGTGCAGTAGAAGAGCGCTGTGAGATGTGGCTCAAAAGGAGGTGGGAACCAGATAGTGTAAAACCCCGGAGACTGGATCAAAGATGTTGATCTTTATTTTAGAAACAATGGGAAACCATCAATGACTTAATCTGATTTATATTTTCAAAGGATCATTTAAAGGAGGATAAAGGCCGGGCGTGGTGGGTCACGCCTGTAAACCTAGCACTCTGAGAGGCCGAGGCGGGCGGATTGCTCAAGGTCAGGAGTTCGAAACCAGCCTGAGCAAGAGTGAGACCCCGTCTCTACTAATAATAGAAAGAAATTAATTGGCCAACTAAATATATATAGAAAAAAATTAGCCAGGCATGGTGGCGCATGCCTGTAGGCCTGTAGTCCCAGCTACATGGGAGGCTGAGGCAGAAGGATCACTTCAGCCCAGGAGTTTGAGGTTGCTGTGAGTTAGGCTGACGCCACAGCACTCTAGCCCAGGCAACAGAGTGAGACTCTGTCTCCAAAAAAAAAAGGAGTATAAGAGTAAATGTGAAAAGACAAATTGGGAAAGCCATTGCTATCATCCTTGTAAGGAAGAGATTATGATGACTTCAACAGAATAATGACAGAGAACAGGAAAAAGGTACATGGAGCTAAGAAACATAGGCCAAATGAATTGAAAGAACTTGGTATTAATTCAGGAACAAAAAAAGGGAGAGGTTTTGAGCACGGCATTAGAATTAGGACCAGAGGGGTATTTTGCATTGCTTTAATTTGCTTTATTTATTTATTTTTGTGTGTGGTTTGATGGCATTCTGGTACATTCTTATACTTCACACAACTTCTATACCTAAGAAGGGATACCATCTTACCTCATGAGAGAGCATTTTACATGTTTATTTTCCTTTTCCTTTTCTTGTTTTATTTTCAGTTCTCTCAAGATCAGAGGTTCTCCTAACCGGACCTGGGATCATGGTGAAAGTAGAGTGCATGATGGTGCTGTATAATTAGAGTACTTGTTCCAATGATGAGGCAAATTATTTCAATTAAATCCCATTTCTCCATTCTCTGGAAGTTTTTGGTAGAGACATTTTGATTGTTAGCTACTCTGAACTATCTAGGCCTCTCTTGATAGATTGTGTGTTGAACCTATTGCTATGAAATGCGTCAAAAACTATTCTAGCCCATCAGAGATAAAATAATGTCTAGTTTCACAACTGTCTAAATACTTATGACGTAGAATCTGAGACTGGATTTTAAAACATTTGATCTAGATTTCCAGCAGGTGTACTCACCCCTGTCAAGTTTTCACTCTGGATCCATGTCTGAGGATACTTTCAAAATACATCCTAGATCAGAGATCAAAGGCCATTTATCTAGATGACTGAAAACTCTAGGTAAATGTCTGAAATTTGTGCATGTAATTTATACTTATAGCACATTTCATTTTGTACTTGTTACATTTCAAGTGCTCAATAGCTACATGTGGCTAGGGGCTACCATGATGGACAGTGGAGGTTTATAGAATGCATCTTTAACTTATTGCAAGTAATATTATGCCACTTTACATATGGTAGAAGAAAACCTTACACAGTATACTTCCATTTTTCTCTTCCCAACACTAGCATTATTGTTGGCACATGTTTTACTTCTGAACATGCTTTAAACCTGATAATTCATTATTGTTATTTTTTGCTTTAGTTATCTTTTAAGGAAATTTTAAAAATAAAAATATCTTTTATATGTATCCACATATTTATCATTTCCAATGTTTTTTGCTCTTTTATAGATTTAGAATTTTTCTATCTGAAAGACTTCCTTTAATATTTTTTGTAATGCAGTTCTACTGGTGATGAATTTCTTCAGCTTTTGTATAACTGAAAAGGTCTTTATTTTTCCTTCCTAATGAGCAATATTTTTGCTGTATATACAATTCTAGGTTGATAGTTTTTTTTCCCTATACCTTTCAATGTTTTAAAGATGTCTCCCAGCTTACATTGTTTCTGACAATAAGTTTGCTGTCATTCCTGATTGTTCCTCTATATGTAATACATCTTCTTTCTCTTGTTGTTTTTAAGATTTTCCTTTTATTATTAGTTTTGAGAAATTTACTTATGTGCCTTGGTGTAGTTTTCATAAAGTTTATAGTGTTTGGGATGTATCGTTGAACTTCTTCAATGTGTTGGTTGTCAACATGCTTTAACAAATTTTGGCAACTTTTTCTTCAGATATATTCTTCAGTTCTCCCTTCTTTCTTTTGGAAACTCTAATTATATGTACATTAGGCCACTTTAAGATGTCCTACAACTTATGAATGGTCTGTGAATTTTTTCGTTTGTTTCTTTGTTTCTTTCTGTGATGTATTTTGCATAGTTTTTTTATTGCTATGTTTTCAAGTTTAGTGATCTTTTGTTTTCCAGGGTCTAATCTGCTGTTAATTCTATCCAATATAATTTTTTTATTGCAGACATTGTATTTTTTCATCTTAAGACATCATATATTCCACATCTATCCTTAACATGTTTATACTTTCCTTTAATTTCTGGAACATATGGAATACAGTTATAATTACTGTTATTCTGTTATCTGTGCCATTTCTAGGTCTATTTCAATTGACTGATTTCTCTTCCCACCTCCTCATTTAGAGTTACATTTTCCTGCTTTGAATGGCTAGTAATTTTTTTAAATAGATGACAGATATTGTAAATTTGAGCCAGTTGTGTTTTCATGCATTTCTATAAATATTCTTGAACTTTGTTCTGGGATGCATTAAATTATGTGGAAGCAGTCTGATCTTTTTAAGGTTTGCTCTTAGGCTTTGTTATACTGGACCAGTGCAGGCTTTCGTCTAGGGCTAATTTTGCCCCAGTACTGAGGCAATATCATGAATCATTTACCTGTTGCTCTTTGAACATGAACTATTCTTTGCCCTTTATGAGCTACAGAGATTATTCCCTCTAATCCTTTCTTCTGACTGTTAATTTGCTTCACACAAATGTACTTATCATTACCCAGCAGGAGATTCAAGAAGATCCTCTGCAGATTTTCAGAATTCTCTTTCTGTTCTGTTCTATTTTCTCTGGTACTCTGTACTGTGAACTTTAGCTGCCTTGGCCATTCCAGACTCTGAGCTCCATCTCCTTAACTTAGGGGGAATGCCAGGTTCCCCTGTAACTGTAACTTAGGGCTACAGGTATGAGCCACCATGCCTGGCCATTTCTGGGTTTTTTTTGTTTTTTTTTTTATCATTGCTTCTATTTATTATGACATTTCAGAGATGGCCAACAATGTTTCAGGATTGTATTTGTAAATTTTTCCAATATTTTGTTATTTTTCCAGAATATTTTGATATGTTAACCAGCTATGTGAGGTGCTTTCTCTATAGCAGAGACTGAAAATATACGGATAAAATTTTTAAAAATTTGTGTCAGAAAACTTGGGTGAAATTTAAAGGCCTTTCTTATATAGGCTGATCTGACAAGAGTTTCAACTGTATTTGTTTATAAGATTGTCAGTTTCAATAGTATTCTTCCTGATGGAGAAAAGAGAAAAATAGGAGCTGAGAATCCTACTTTTCTTCTGTCATTTGTTAACATAATTTGTTACCTGAATGACTAAATAATACTTCATATCCAAGTAGTGGTTTCAACTGGTCACTGCTGTTTTTATTGGTCAGAACATAATCTAAACTGTCATTGCTGTTATTCTTCATAATCTATGAAGTACTTTGTTAGCTCTCCTTGGCATCTTTTTTTGTTATGGGCAAGGCTTGGTCCTTTCTGTGATTGTTTGCTTTTCTGATGGTGTTCATACAGGTCTATATTTTTTAAGCTTACATCATTCCTATATGCAGCATACACTAGTAGGTTTATCCCAGAATAAACCACCAGAAAGCAGTGCATAACCAAATGCATGCTATAAGAACTGGATTTTTTATTGATCAGAAATTTAACCTGTGCGCATGAACAAAGTAAATCCAAGTATAAGACACAGTTTCTAAAATCAAAGTTTGGGGCTTAGTGAGAAAATAGTCAAAGATTAGCAAAAAGTGACATGATAATAATGACAAAGTTATATGGTCCAAACTTTCATTTATGTGACAAAACTGTGAAACTTTCCATCTTAAAGTCAAAATCTTTTGGCTAACTGTATTGTTTTGTGGAAGGCTTGACTCTGAAAATAAACAAGTTTATTCACTGTCAGATAAAGTTGGTTTTAAGCCAAATGAGCAATTACGGTACAAGAAATATACAAGTGTGTTAAAGGAAATACAATTCTCAAATACTCTTAATAGTTGTAAATGTTAGTATTTAGCTAACATTTATCAAGTTCCTACAGTGTACCAGGCACTGTTCTAAGCACTAAGGATACTGTAATGAAGAACATAGACAAAAATGCCTATACTTACGCAGTTTACATTCTAGTAAGGTAAGAAGGGGAGAGTCAGAAAATAAGTAAGATAAATAAATAGGTCAGATAGGTAAAACTATAGCATTTTACAGATCATCACTGTGCAATGGAAATATACTATAAGCCATATATGTAATTTTCAATTTTCTAGAAGCCATATTAAAAAGTAAAAAGAAACAGGTAAAATTACATTTTCATAAACTTTTAACTTTTTAATAATTTTTAATTTACAAAAAATTGCAAAGATAGTACAGAGAATTGCTGTATATGCCTCATTCAATTTCCTTGTTGTTAAGATCTTTCGCTACTGTGGTACATTTGTAAAACTAAGAAAACAACATTGGTATGTTACAATTAACTAAATCTCAGACTTTATTTAGATTTCACCAGTTTTTCCATTAATGTCCTTCTTTTGTTCTGAGATCCAACCCATGATACCACAGTGCATTTAGTTGTCATGTTTCCTTAGTTTCCTCTGATCCGTCATTGGGTGATATTAAGTTTAATAATATATTTTATTTAACTCAATATAGCAAAAATATTATTTTAACCTGTAACACTATTTAAAAATTATTTTCTGTATTCCCCAAGTACCATTTAAACTGAAATCTGCAATGACTAAAAGGGGTGTTTGCTGTAGGCAGCTTGATGAATGCTCATGGGGCAGAAGATTTTTTTTTATACGTAAAGGGCTTAGAAGGGACAGAAGATTAAACACTGTCTTTCAATTTTAATAACTTATGTAAACCAAAAAAATCAATAATATATTCTGTAATATAGTTACATTATTTTTTCATACTCAGTCTTCAAAATCCAATGTGTATTTCACACTTACACTTATTGCACATTTCAAACTCAGACATTTTCACTTGGAAGTACTGTATTTGCATTCACATCTCACAAAATTTACAGTTGAAAAAGATGATTCACATACTTAGGTTGTTCCAAATATACTTAGAAGTTTTTCAATAATTACACTAAATATCAGTTTTAAAATTTAAATCTAGATGTAATTTAACTTAAGTTTAATTAGTTTAAAAATTCAGTTCTTCAGTTACACTAGACACATTCAAGTGTTCAATAGCCACAGGTGGCTAATAGCTGGTATTGAACAGCACGACTCCATAACAGATATGTTGGTTTTATTCTGAGGTAGTCAGGGAGCACTGAAGGGTTTTGAGCAAAGGAGTGACATGATGAGGTTTAAGATTACTTTGATATGCTGGAGAATAATTTGAGGTGAGGCAAGAGCAGAAGCAGGGAGACCAGACAGCAGGATACTGCAGGTAGCATCAGGTAAATCATGAAGGTGCCTTGGACTAAACTGGCAGCACTGGAAGTGGGGCGAAATGGTAGGAATCCAGGAATATCTTGTGTTAGACTCGACTCAACCTGCTTATGAACTGGATATGGCTTCAGGAATGACACAAATATTTTGGGCCTCAAAAAATTGGAACAATGAAAGCTTTCTTACAAATTTTGTAAGAAGCAGGTTTGGGGAGGAAGATCAGGGGCTCGGTTTTGCATATTTGAATTTAGGATGCCTATGACACATTTAAGTGGGGATGTTAAGTAGGCAATGGAAATTTGAGTATGGAGTTCATGAGAGCTCAGCTGGAGATACAAATTTTGGAGTCATCAACACACAGGTAGTATTAAAAGACAGAAGACTGGAGTAGATCACCAAAGGAGGGAGTGTACAGAAAGAAGTGTTAGGGTGAGGTTATTCAGCAGCAGTATTTTCAGAGATTAGGCCCCAAAGATATCAACAAGAATTAGTGGAATAGTAAACTCCCTCGAAGCAAAAGCTGCGTTAGACGCAACGGTGCAAAGGCAGTGATTAGCCAACCATGCTATAACAAATCATTTCATTCTGCTGAAGCAAAAATACATGGCCAGCAGATATGGAAGGATGCATTATGTGATGAAGGGCTCTCAGGGTGGCTGGGTGGCTATCCAGAGCTGGGAATGTGAGGGTTCTAAGGACAGCTTGAGAGTTAACAAGTGACAGCTGTAGTTTCCTGCATATATACAAAATTAACCAATCTGTCCTACCATAGAACCTGTCCTAATGCTGGCACAACAGAAACATCTCTAGTTTAGTAAATGAAGAGAACCTTTACGCTGGACCACAAAGCCACTTAAGAGCATAGCCACAGCAACGAAGATTAATAGGGAGGTGTGTTTCCTCTGAGGACACCAGAGCCCTTAAGTGGGACAGGCTCGGAGAAGGTCTGGAGTTCAGGCAGGGGATTCAAGATGGGCGTGTGAGTCCTCCGCAGAATTTGACAAAGGGGAGAGTCCTGGCTTGAAGACAGAGCAAGCAATCAGTTAAGGACAGTGGAAGGGAGTAAATGGAAGCTCAAGGACACAACGCACCGAGATTTTTGAGCTGCGGGAAGAGCTGAACGTAGCGTTGTGAAAGATCCTTTCTTGCCACATCCTTCCTAAGCCTGGCAGTGAGGAGCGCGGGGGACCAAGGAGCCGGGTGACAGGGTGGGTGAAGGGCCGACCCACGGTGCACCTTTCAGGTCCTGATGCTGGGAGCAGCCGTCCCCGCCCCTATTTTCCTCTCCCCGGCTGGGTTCGCCCGGGAGTGGCAAAAATTCGGCCTGGTTAAACTGGAAGGTGCAGGAAAGCAGGCTGATAGTCACCCGGGGAATGCCTGCCGAGTGCCAGAACGCCACCACTGCAGGCCCCGCATGGGTGGGGTCAGGGCCGAGGGCTTTTCCGGGGCGGTGCTCACCGGGCAAAGGAGGAGGGGCTGCCTCGTTGCACATGGACCAATCACGACAGACGCTTCCACGTGACTGGAATTGACCAATAGGAGGTCGCAGAGAGAGCGGCGGGGAAATTTCAAACCTGTTTGCGGAAAGGAATTTGGGTTCCATCTTTTTCTTCTCCTTAGCTCGGCTTCTTGTAGGTGAGTGCCTCGCGAACGCACCAAGGAACGGCGGTGGCCGCTGTGTCGGCTCGCCGGCAGCGCTGGTCCGTAAGGGTTGGGGGCGAGGTCCGTAAGGGGAGGCAGCTCGGAGCCAAGTAGAGGACATAGGGCACCGCTAAATGAGCTGGAGGGGGAGGGGAGGCCTCGCTGCCTCGGCGGGTCTGGTGGGTGGGGTTATGCGGTGTTTTTCTTGAGGAAGTAAGAAGTGGGTGTGTACCTCGCCGGAAAGAGAATGGTGGGGCGCCTGCACACGAAATCGTTTCCCAAAGACTCTTTTCTAGTGAGTTAGAACTGGGAGAGGGGGTGGTGGCCGTGTTACCTTCTGACAGTTAGCTATCAAACCTAAGAGGTGGGGTGGTATCTTGCCACCCGTTTTATCGCCCCTTTTCATTGTTAAACTCGAGGACGGGGTTGGCGTTGATATTAGTGGGTTGATGTTTGAGAATCACAAAGACGCTATGGACAGAAAGACTGCAGACACTTTGTTGACTAAACACCACCACCATGCAGATGAGCACCATACAGAAGTGCAGTAGATTCTTGATATTAGAATAATTAAGGTAGCAAATCATGATTCTGTTAGATATGCACAAGAACAAACTTGCTGATATCCCAATTATCAATAAAGGCCAGTCATGTTCATATTCTGCTTTGAAAGCACTTGCATGTGAAGATTTATTTATGTAAAGCAGGTGAATAAAGGAATGATTATTCCATTACCAAAAGGATTCTTATGTCTATATGTCACTACCAGAATCCAAGCAAACACTCCATATTTTTTTTAAAAATGAGTAAGTTTGCAGATGGCCTAGAGAAAAATAATTTTGGAAAAAGTGAAAGAAAGGCATTCAGTGGATAGAAGAAAAATTGAAACTTTAAAAGGGGGCAGCATTTTTGTGTAGTGCAATGACTTCCAGTGACTTCATTGAGGTTATATTGTGAAAAAAAGGTATACTTGGACTGTGAAACCTTGCTGGACAAATTACAAAGATGTGTCCCTTGTTTTTGTGCATAGCTCCGCTAATACTACTCTAATAATATCTGCATTTAGATGTGTTCTCAAAACTAATGCTTTAGTCTTCTAGATTCAGAAAGGCGTGTGTGTGTGTGTGTGTGTGTGTGTGTGTGTGTGTGTGTGTTGTCCCTTGATGTTAGTTAAAATAGAAATTATGACTGGTTCAATCTTTTTCTTAGAAATGGAGTCTGAGGATTTAAGTGGCAGAGAATTGACAATTGATTCCATAATGAACAAAGTGAGAGATATTAAAAATAAGTTTAAAAATGAAGACCTTACTGATGAGCTAAGCTTGAATAAAGTCTCTGCTGATAGTACAGGTGAGTTTTTTCTTTTTTAAAAAAGAGTAATAACCTTATTGAGTGTCCTCTAAGATAAAGGTATGAGATGTTAACCACTATATTAACATAATGTAATCTTCTCAGTAATTGATGTTTACCCATTATAGCACAATCACTATATTCTAACCCCTTTGTGTGGAAAATATTCCACAATTTTCTGCTTGCTTAAAAAAGAAAACATCATTTATTGTAGTGTGCTTAGAGGTAGTTGTCTTAACTCTTCCATTATTGTCAGCTATTTCTGCTGATGTGCGTGCCATCAATAGATTACTGTTTATTTCATTCCTTTTTTGCTCTGAAGTGAGAAAGTCTTACCAATCTTAATAAAATGATATGTAAATTTAACATCAAACACTCAATTTTTGATTTGGAGAATCTTGCTATTACTCCTTTGGCCTTTTTCCCCCCTATTCTCTCTTATATTCTGTTTCAGCCACAATGGCTTCCCTAATGTCCCACCTGTATGCTAAACCAGCTTACACCCCAGTACTTTTACTCTTGCTATTTACCTTAAACACTGTTCCTCAAATGTCTGCCCACTGTTACCTCTTTCAGATCTTTGTTTAAATGTCATGTCAGTGAGGCCTTCCCTAACTCACCTGTTTAAAATATCAGTCTCCTGGGGGTGGGTTTGTGTTCTCTACCTTCTTTCTGTGTTATTTTTCTTCACAGTACTGATCACTTTATAGATAATTTACTCATGTGTTTGCTTATTATTTTTCTCTTCCACTAGAATGTGAGCTCCATTAGGGCAGGGTTTTTATCTATTTTGTTGTATTCATAGAACTTAAAAAGGCGCCTGGCAATTAAATATTTGTTGAATGGTGATGAATGAGTGAAAGTGCCCAAAGTTTCATACCCTAGCTTTGTGAAAAGTGTTAGCTCAGAAGCCTGATCCTTTTCTGTATTTCAAATGGTTGAGGTCATTTGAACAATACCCTTGGATAATTTTGTTATATCTGTACTAACCAGATACAGATATGGATGTAAATGGATGAGGGATTGAAAATAAATGGAAGAACATGTGATCTAGTTATGGTGGCAGACTACATTTACTTTGGAACAACCTAGAAAATGATAATTTTGGTGTCAATCAAAGTCTTGATAGAGTATCATCATACTTTATCATGACTAGCTCTAACAAAGCTTGTACAGCAAGGTAGATGAGATGAGTACCCGCTTAAATCCAGTTGATCCTTAGCTCACTCAAAACTGTAAACACTTAACATTATGTTGATAATCATGGTGTAAGACATTATATTAAGTATTGAGTAAGGTTTAAAGATGCTTAAAACCATAGTTTTTTTCTAGATGATAATTTATATATTCACTGTGCTACATTGTAATGGATGCTGGGTATTGGGAATACTAGCATGGTAAAGACACTAATGCTGCATGTGTTGAATAGAGGAAGAATGGGGTACTCAGAGACATGAGGAATACATCTGCAAAGCCACAGATGGAAGAATTTGTTTTTTAGACATTTCACAGACTAATTTGTTAGGAAAGCAATAGGAGATAAAGCAATAGGAGAGAAAATTAGGTTAAGATCAGACCAAACTAAGTTTAAAGTAAGAAAGCAAAGTGTGAATGTACTATATTTTAGTAGAAAGCAGAAATAATAACTTTGTTTCCGAAAGTAAAGATTTAAGCTTTGTTGAAGGTAACTGAAGCTGATAGAAGGAATGACAGCTTCTCTGGGAAATCTGAATTTGATAATGCTTAGTAATAACTAAAATATCCTAAACAGAAGACAGATTTTCTTTTTCAAACAACTAACACTCAAGAAAGTAAAAAATACATTGCAGTGTGAAGGTTATGGTTGGGGTTCCACTGAGAGAAGAAAACTGACAGCCACAAGAGGTCCTATAAATACTGGGTGTCTAGACCGGGGTAGTAATAGTTTTGTGGGACCAGGAAATTAACAGGGCCTCCAGAGGAAATGTAGGTAACTTGGAGAGAGAAGAAAGTGACCATATCAGTTGCTCATTTTTTGTAAAGCTGGTTTTGTTTGATTGTTTTACAAGTGTTTGAGATATTTGGTGATCATGTTGGATGGGTGAGGTTGTAAAGAAAGTTGTGTTAGGACTGGAGCAATATATTTAATGAATAAATCATTGATGGAGAATTTTCTAAGAAAGTTGGTATAGGTAGTGGTGGGAGAGACTTAGGTTTTCTTTGGGTAGTTAGGATGCTAAAATTATAATTATGCTTCTACAGCATAAAATTTTCTTAGACTACATACAGTTTTTAAAGGCTACTTATAAAAAAAATCTCCCTCTTATTTCTCAATTTTTTCTTTCCTTCAAAATATAGCTTTTTGGAATAAAATTTACCCTCAAAAAAGATAGATAATACTGTAAATAAGTTGCTTATATTTATATGAATTCTTAAAATTTAAAAAAATTGTTACAAGGAGTTTGTATACATTGATACTCAGAGTATAAATGCTTAACTATAATTTGAAGGGAAAGTGGAATTTGGCATTTGTTTCATGTCTTCTGCTGTGATATGTTTTGTTCCCCTTATTCAGATAACTCAGGAACTGTTAACCAAATTATGATGATGGCGAACAACCCAGAGGACTGGTTGAATTTGTTGCTCAAACTAGAGAAAAACAGTGTTCCCCTAAGTGATGCTCTTTTAAATAAACTGATTGGTCGCTACAGTCAAGCAATTGAAGCACTTCCTCCAGATAAATATGGCCAAAATGAGAGTTTTGCTCGAATTCAAGTGAGATTTGCTGAATTAAAAGCGTAAGTATTAGTATTTTAACTACATTTAAGTAACTACAATAGGTAGTTGTGTAACTTTGGTTACATAATAGGTTATATGTAACTTTGCTGCAAAGAGGAAAAATGAAAACATGTTGTCAGGATTACTTCTGAGAAAGTTAATATTTTTTGACCAAATATTTTTGCTTATAATTAACAAGGGGCTAATGTAAACTCTCTTTACTATGTAGATGTTTCCATAAATATTACATATTTTCACTGCTTAAAGAGATTTTGAAAAATAACTTACTAGTATTTAATTTTACACATGGAAAACAGCAATCTCCCATGTCTTTTGGAAAGTAGAATGAAGAGTTATCAAATTTAGGTAGCTGTGTCCTTTTTCTTAAAATTTGACTGAAATTTTTTATTACAGTATTCAAGAGCCAGATGATGCACGTGATTACTTTCAAATGGCCAGAGCAAACTGCAAGAAATTTGCTTTTGTGCATATATCTTTTGCACAATTTGAACTGTCACAAGGTAATCTGAAAATGTCAAATCCAAATTTTAAGTAAAAAATAACTTCCTATTATAATTTACATCCTAATATTGAATCATATATGAAGTGGAAATTTGAGGCAAAAGGCATTAAGTTGGTCAAATGAGAATATGAGGGGGAAAATGCCACCTAAGCATAATCCAGAGAGATAGCATGAACATTGTGTTCGCACTATTAGTTAGATTCAGGAAGCATCTGAAGGAAAATAGCTTCTTCATTGAGTATTTGTAGGATGAAGGACATAAAACATTAGAGCTAGAGCTTAGATAAACTTCTTATGCTATGGTTTCATATACTAAAAATAGATATTAAAATATAGCTGTAGCATTAATTGGTAGTTCTCCTTTAAAATAAAAGGTAAAATATTATAGAAACTTTATTTCTTGCTCATTTGGTTCTTCATAGTCTGACATTTTGGATAGGACCAGGACAATCTTCCTTAAATGTTTTTAGCCTGTCTGTTCCTTGGTCTTTTCTTTTTTTTCTCATTTTCTGGAGCCTTTGTATATACCATCATTCTGCCCTCTGGCCAAGTGTTCCTATTTTCCCTCTGCCCTGTTTTCTGTTACAGTTCTAATCCCATTTACCACCAGTGATAAACATATTATCACTATTGGCAGAATCCCCATGAGGTGTCCAAAGCAGGGTTTAGTCACTGGAGAGTATTCCCCAGGATTGTGGTTGGACAAAAGTATTGTATAACTTGGAGATGGTTTGAGAACCCTGACCTTTTACCTATTGAGATGATTTCTGAGTCCCAGTAATCCAAATCTTCTTATCCAGTCTATCCTGTACATGATCAGCTTACTTTTTAAAACACCATCCCTTTCTGCCTAGAAAAATTAATTGTTCCTTCTTGCTTATTAGAGTAAGTTTGACCAGGCCTTTAAGACTCTGTCTTTCCATTGTACTTAAAAAAAGTAGCAACTGTAAATTTTACATATTTAGAACATGTAAATATTGTAAATTTTAAATTGAATTATCTATTAAAAAAGAAATAAACTTTATCTGTACCACTGTAATATAGTAGTAGCCTCAAGTCAAAACTGTGATTATTTTTGAGGAAGGTTGATAGATACCCTGTCAGGAAATATGCAACATCCCTGAAATTGTATGCATAGTCTGGTGTGTGTGTATCTTTGGAGAGGTAGAGGACATTCTATAGTTTTTATCAGATTCTCAAAGGGATCTATGACCTTAATTAATAAGCTTCCTAATTATTGGTTATAATTTAAGCCTTTCTCTTCTTTTGCTGTCCTAAAATAGTACATGAAATTCTACTGTCACTCTCAATAAATGTAGACTTAACCACTATCAAATATATTTATATTTTTAAAAAATTTGCACACTGTCAGAAGCTAGAGGTCCTCTCTTAAATCATCAAAGTACCCTGAAGTGCCAAGTGCATAACATAACTCAATGGCTCCCATAAAGTTGATCACATATTTTGTAGAATACATGATGTATATATTTAATATTTATAAATCAAATACTAGGGTTAAATTTGTAGTTGAAAGAAAATTTAGTAATCTATCAGTAGTCAGAAAGGTAATTGTGATAGTCTCTCAGTTATTTTGTTTTTTTGGGGTAATGGCTTTATTACACTTCTGTTACTTCTGAAAATGGACAATGGTGATCAATTAATGCACAATTACATCAATTACATGTTACACGAGGAAGCTATTTTGACATGAATTGTTATCAGAAGAGAGTTGTTTGTATGAGCCTTGTAATAAATAGTTTTGCTCAAGTCTTTTAAATTTTTTCCCAGGTCTTGATGAGTAAGTATCTGTGGTGGGGGGGGTGGTGGCGGTGGTGGTGGTGGTAAAGATTGCTGCATAAACATGACAGTTATTTTTCTTTGTTAGGTAATTTCAAAAAAAGTAAACAACTTCTTCAGAAAGCTGTAGAACGTGGAGCAGTACCACTGGAAATGCTGGAAATTGCTCTACGGAATTTAAACCTCCAAAAAAAGGAGCTGCTTTCAGAGGAAGAAAAGAAGAATTTATCAGGTAACTATTAATGTATGCTAATACTTTTCTTTGGTAGGTAGTACCACAAGTAGGGATTCAGGATAATATTTTATAGAAAAATATTTATGTAGAATGGTCAGAATCTAAGATTAAATTGTAGATGTAAAGGAGGCAAGACTTTTGGAAGTAAAAAGGCCTTTACAACCCTGTTGAAATTTATCTTTTTTTTTATTTTGACTAATCAAACTGTCATTGGTAACACATTAAAAACAATTACCTAAACAAGAGAGTGGCTTTTTGCTTTTAGGGAAATAGAAAATGTACTTTTACTCTGGGGAAACAGTTGTATAACTAAAGAGAATTTGAAGAATTAGTTAGAAAATTATCTTGATAACATCTTCATGTCTGCATATCTTACTTGGGAACAAATATTTATCATGAATTAACTTTTTAAATGTTCTTATTTGTCAGATGACCTTTTTTATGCATTTCTATGTCCTTGCAAATTTAATCAGTTTCAAAATTTTCACAGCATCTACAGTATTAACTCCCCAAGAATCATTCTGCAGCTCAACTGCGCATTTGCAGAATAGGAACATCAGTTGTGATTCTAGAGGACAGGCTACTAAAGCTAGGATTTTATATGGGTAAGGACACTGAAACAGTTTTTTAAATGCTCATCATGTATATAAATGTATATAAATACATCTGCATATGTGTTTTTTTTCATGTAACTACATGTATCTATATATATTTTCATGTAAATGTGGTAACAGGATTTAGCAGTAGAGTGGAAATGTATATTGATATTTTTCTTTGAAAAATTAGAGGTGTTTCCTTTTTGTTTAGAGAGAATATGCCCCCACAAGATGCAGAAATAGGTCATCGGAATCCTTTGAAACAAGCTAACAAAACTAAACGGGTAGGTTATTTTCAATTTGCTTTGATTAAGGTGGTGTGGTGGTAGTGAAGTCTTTGTTTATTTCCCAGTTGGTTACTTAATCTTTCAAAACATTTTTAGTCATGCCCATTTGGAAGAGTCCCAATTAACCTGCTAAATAGCCCAGATTATGATGTGAAGACAGGTGGTTCAGTTGTGCCAAGTTTTTTAAAAAGGTATGTTGAGTTTCAATTTTTAAAATTTTTTGTTGATATTTGAAGATTGATGGCAGAATGGTCTTAAAGTCTTTTACTGGGTAATAGTAATTATGATGAAGTTTTTATTCAGTTTAGAAGTTACTGAGTCTAAATGCTGTCAGGAACAAAGGAATGAGTGGAGAAAATGACTTTTTCACTCATTAATCAGGAAGCATATTGGAAAAAATAGTAAGTAAACATGAAATGTAAAAGATTATGCAAACATTCCTGGGGTAAAAACTCCTGATATTTGAGCATTTTTTGCTTATGGGTAGCCGCTCTGGTAAGAATCTCTTTCCAGTGTGTTTGAGAGTTTCCATAGCAGGTGTGGAAGGAGGTCTGGGAACAAATACCTTTTTCAGCTAGTTCAAGGGAAAGAGTAGCTATTAGCGGGAAAGATTATTCAATAACATGCTTCAGAGTCCCAGTGCTTCAAGAAATGGGACAGGTTAGGTAGAGATGAAATATTGTTTATCACATCCAATGTGTTCCCAGTCCCTCAATTTGAGTGTTTATTCCCATATAAGAAGTGAATATAGCATTCAGTTTAGCTAAAGGAGACATATTTTCTGGTCTATTCCTAACTCTAACCACCATTTATAATATTATTTATATTGGAAAAGTCTCCTTAGATTCCAGAGAATCATTTTGCAAGTAAACTTTAGAAACACAAATGATTGTTTTCAGTTGATGTCTTCTATGATTAAATTCATATATTTTGGCCTTGACTAAAAATTGATACTGAAAGAGCATTTTGGGAAGTTAAGCTCTAAAATCTTGTCACTGTCATCTCATCTCACTCATCTCCATTTTAAATACCTACCTGAAGAATAAAGGAGACTTCCTCCCACTCTAAAAAAGTAAAAACCAAACCAGTAAAACTCCATTTTCCTGTTGCCTGTTATGATAGACTATGCTAGGTACTGTGGGAGCCCACAAAAGAGTTTATATTCTGGTTCTTAAGCTATTGCAATCTGTAGTTTCACTTACATATGTTTTCTTTTCTACATTCTTGCCCTAACTCCAACTGTAACTTATTAGATAATAAGGAAGCAGGCAATCACCTATCTCCTTATCGTTTTTGTCATTGCCCAGCACCCAATTTTTTAGCTAAGTTACCTTTGTATTGAAATTATGTCACTTTTAGAAATGTCTCTTGAGACTTTTCCAATAAAAAAGTATGTATGTTATTAAAAAGCCAACTTTAAAATGAAAAACACATTGAAAATATTGATTTCAAATTAAATACTAAAATTATTTTGTTTCATGGGTAAAAGACAGACCTCTGGATCAGAATGCCGAGATGTGATTGTACTTGGATCTAAATCAAGTGGAAATGATTCCTGTGAATTGAGAAATTTAAAGGTATTTCAATCTTTAAATCTTTATAGGAAGCAAGGGTTCCTGATTTAGGGTTCATAGAGCATTTTCTGGAGAAAGGGTCATAGTTTATGTATCTCCAGTAGCGATCCTGATAACTCAGTGTGGTATCATCAATGGGAAGTGGTGTAGAAATGTTAGACTGTACTTCTCCAAGATTAAGGTGTTAGAGCAAGGACCAGTGATCTCTTAGGAGAACCATGAAGTAGCATTTATTAGGCATGTGTTTAAGCAGATTATTTGGTGGTTTGGGAATATGTAGCTGGGGGAGCTGTTGCCCCCAGGTTTTGTTCTTAGATGTTTACTCATATGATTTTGGTAAGGCATTATTGAAAAAAATGAGTAAATTTTGTTGGGGCAAAAGTGAAGGCATAAATAATCAATCCTGACCTTTTGGTATGGTAGAGATACTTTGTGTGAACTTCAAAGAAAGGAAATAATTTTAGTTCCTGGTGCATTGTGATTTTCAGGGTTATACTATTACTGTAATTTGTTAATTCCCTTACATCATGATGTGGGTCTTTTCAATTTTATACTTTGGTAATGCCTCTCTCCTTCATGGTCTATGCTTTAAAATACTAATTTTTCCTAATCATGGCTCTCCTGGAGAACAGTGCATAATTGTGTCAAAAAGTTTGCTCTCTGGATTTAGACTAACTACTATTAATACATTAGGGTTATAGAAATATTAATTGTGACTAATACTGTTAATTTTGATGATAAAATAACAATCATAATAATAAAATACTTAAATTTTTTTCTCTTGTCATGAGGCATATCCTACGTTGGAGTCAAGCTTATTAACCTTTTCTCTCTCTTTTTTTTTTTTTTTTGAGACAGAGTCTCACTCTGTTGCCCAGGTTAGAATGTCGTGACGTCAGCCTAGCTCACAGCAACCTCAAAAACTCCTGGGCTCAGGCGATCCTCCTGCCTCAGCCTCCCAAGTAGCTGGGACTACAGGCATGCGCCACCATACCCAGCTAATTTTTTCTATTTTTTTAGTAGAGACGGTATCTTGCTCTTGCTCAGGCTGGTCTCGAACTCCTAAGCTCAAACGATCCACCCGCCTCAGCCTCCCAGAGTGCTAGGATTACAGGTGTGAGCCACTGCGCCTGACCTCTTTTCTCTTTTTAAATGAAATATATTTTAGCAATTGATTAATATGTCCATTGATAGCAAATTGACAAAATTTATGGTTATGACCCATCTCATTGCTCTAAATCAATAATTCAGGGAGTTAATCTTACTGGGAGGTGTGTGTCTACATATGATTATAATAGATAATTTTGCTAGCCATCTTTACACATAGATAAGGCTTTATTAGTATATTGAACAATAAGACAAATTGCAACTCTACTGTTTATGGAAATTTATTTTTATATCGTATCTTTTCTTTTCATGTAGTCTACTCAAAATATTATTCATTCCAAGGAACCTCTGGTGTCAGATGAGAAGAATTCTGAACTTACTACTGATTCAATAACCCTGAAGAATAAAACTGAATCAAGTTTCCTAACTAAATTTGAAGGTAAGAGTGATAATCAGTAGGCTTATTTCTTTAATTAAGAAAACCACTTTATAGCTTGAGAAAGCAGACTACTACCTAAGAACTGTGATACGAGACTGTGTCTATGTTGCTTTATCTTGTATTTCAGTTCAATTATATAGAGTATATGAAAAGTATTGAATCATGTAGCACAGGAAATTTATTTGCCTAAAAGGTACATGAAAGGAAGCGTGGAGGGAAAATACAGTGGAACTGATACTTCTCAGTTAGCTTGATAAATATTTTCTGGAAAGAATACAGAAGCTGTTTTTATTTGACAACTCACCCTTTCATCTTTTGTCAAACATTTGATTTTCCACTACATGGATATAGTCATAAATGTTCTAGGGATATAAAAATGAATGAGACAGGGTCCCAAGGAGGTTTGCACTTCAGTATAGGAGATATTCAGAGATATGTAAACGTAATGCTGAGTAGAATGTAGAGATTGTCATGAGAGCCACATCAATGAAATGCTATGTAAATTCAGAAGAGGGAGAAAATTAAGGAATTAATTTGGTTTGGGGGAAATAAGGAAATATTATGTGGAGGAGAAGAAGAAATTTGAAGAACTATTAGAATTTAAATGGGAGAAATAGCAGTAATAAGAGTATTTCAACTGGGCGTGGTGGCTCACGCCTGTAATCCTAGCTCTCAGGGAGGCTGAAGTGGGAGGGTTGGTTGAGGTAGGGAGTTCAAGACCATCCTGAGCAAGAGCGAGATCCCCTCTCTCCAAAAAAAAAGAAGAAAAATATTAGCCAGGCATGGTGGCATGTGCCTGTAGTCTTTGCTACTGGGGAGGCTGAGGCAGGAAGATTGCTTGAGCCCAGGAGTTTGAGGTTGCTGTGAGCTAGGCTGATGCCATGGCAGTTTAGCTTGGGCAACAGAGCAGACTCTGTTTCAAACAAAAAAGTATTTCAGGTGGAAAGAATAGCACAGACAAAAGAATAAAATGTAAAATGTTTTAGGAATAAGACTAGTTATGCTGAAAACTGTAACACAAGTAGTATAAAATACTGTGACACAGGGAAATAACACTAGGTAAACTTTGAATGCTATGCTTAGATTTTGAATTTTTTTAGATGACAGGGTACCATTAAAGATATTTAAGCAGAATCATCATAAGAATGATCATTTTCCAGACAAAGTTTACCAGATTAAATGTACTTATTTTTTTTTCTTTCAATAGGACTGGGGAGGAAATTTGGACAAAGTGAGGCTTGTCCTAATGTTTTCCTAGCACTTTGCTCGTTTTAATCTTAAAAGTCTAATGTCTCAGGGAAGCCTCAGTCTCAGGCAAACAGGGACAGTTGGTCACTCTAGAGTAGTCTTTTATCTTTTTTTTTAACCATTATTTTAATTGGGAACAGATTTTTTTTTCCTAGTATTTGGTGGAAACTATTTATATTTTACATTTCCTTGGCATCTATTATAAACTGGTAGGATTGAGAAAATCATCTTTATGAAATTTGCTTATTAGTACTCATTTGACAACTAATTTAATGTTTTTAATTGAATACTTGTTGAGTGTCTACACTGTACCAGTAATATTTTATGAATATAGTAAGACATATAGTCAGAAAATTGCCCAAATCATAAGAAAACAGCCCAATGAAATACCACAAGTGAATCTGTACTAGTAATCAATACCTAGATCAAAAATTAGAACATTAATAACCTCCTGATCACCTCCCAATCAAATTTCTCTCTCCTTCCAAATGTAGTCACTATTCTGACTTCTAACACCATAGAATGAAATAAGGGAGTGTGCATTCTTAGGTCTGCTTCTTATACTCTTGTTTATGGAACTTGTCCATGTTATCTAGTTTGTTGATTTTTTATTGTCTTATAGTGTTTCAGTGTATGAATATACAACAATTTGCTTATTCAAATGTACATGGATAACTGTTTTTTGTCTAATGACTAATGCTGCTATGACTATTTTGATGTCTTTGTTTCACGTAGATACACATTGAGTATATTCTAAGAGTGGGACTGTTGGGTCACAGGATATGCCTATGTTCAGCTTTGGTAGATTGTGCCAAATAGTCTTCAAAATGGTTGTACTGACCCTTGACCATTAGTGGTTGTACTGACCCTTGACCGTTGCTCTTGCTCCATATTCTTCCCAATTGTTGTTGGTTTTTAATTTCAGGCATATTGACACTGCTAAGTGGTGTCTCATTGTGATTTTAATTTGCATTTCCCTAATATCTGCTATTGAACATCTTTTCTTATGTTTATTGGCCATTTGGATAACCCTGTGCGAAATACTTAGTTTGAGTCTTGCTGATATTTCTATTGGGTTTTCTTTCCCCCATTGATTTTTCAGAGGTATTTATATGATCTAGATACAAATCCTTTGTTGGTTGGATCTATCTACTACAAGTACGCTAACTTCTCCCATTTTGTGGTGAAGACTTGGGATGAAAAGCAATGCTTAAATTTAATGCATTTTAATTTACCAATCTTTGCCTTTGTGATGAGTACTGTCTATGTCTTTAAACAAATCTTTACTCCAAAGTCGTAAAGATATTGCCATATTTTTGTGGATATATTTAGATTTATCATTTTACCTTTCACATTTAGATTTATATTTTCCCTGAGTTTAATATTTATGTATGTGGAAGATCAAGTGTCAGGATTCATTTTTCTTTCCCATGTCAATATATGGTTGACTTGGCATCATTTATTGGAAAAGTCCTCTTTTCCTTCACTGAATTGTTATAAACTAGGTGATTCTGTATCTGGTATCTGATTTTGCATTCTTCTCCATTCTGTATTTATTTTTGTCTGTCTTTATGCTAATACTGTCTTAATAACTATAGTAAGCCTTGATTATCTGTCACTGTAAATCTTCCAACTTTGTTCTTCTTCGAGACTATCTAGGCTATTCCAGGCCTTTTAGATTTCCATATAGATACTAGAAGCTAATTTTTAGTTACCGCTTTTAACAAATGAGATTTTGATTGAGATCTAATTGAACCTATAAAGAAATTTGGGACAAATTGACATCTTTACAGTTAAGTTTTCCAGTCTACCAACCTGGCATATCCTTTCATTCATTGAAAATATGGAAAGAATTGTTTTCTGTGTAGAGCTCTTGCCTATCTTTTGCTAGATTTATTCCTGGATAGCTGATATTTATTGATACAATGATAATCAATAGAATCTTTTAAAAAATTATCTTCTACTTTATTAGTGTGTAAAAATACAATTGATTTTTACTTAGATACAATGACATTGCTAAATTCACTGAATAATTCGAATGGTTTTCCTATGGATTTTTTTGATTTTTATGGGTACACAATCATGTTGTTTGAAAATAGTATAGCATTTTTTTCGTTCTAATTCTTTTAATTTTCATTTATTTTCCTTGTCTTATTATAATTGCTAAGACCTTCAGTAATGATAAATAGGAAGGGACAGGTGGCATTCTTGTCTTACTCCTTTTTCTGGTATTTTATCCTTAGTATGATGATTGCTGTAAAGGTTTGTTGCTACTCTGTCAAGTTGAGTTCTGTTTTATACCTAGATTACTAATATTTTTTTGTGTGACTGGGTGTTTGGGTGTTGAATTTTATCAAATGCTTTTTATGCATCTGTATTTTCCTTCTCTATTCTGTTATAGCAAATTACATTGGTTTTCAAATGTTAATCAAACTTTGCATTTAGAAATAAACCAAATTTGGATGTAATTTGTTATCTCTTATATATCAATTGCTAATATTTTGTTTAAGATTTTTGCATCTATTATCACAAAAAGAATGGAACTTTGCTATTCATAGAATATTAAATAATTGTTGTGGAGGACCTTTGGGAGAGTAAATTATAGGCTACTATAAGGTAAAATTTTTATGTTAAACTGGAGGTCTATGAAAATTGGTGAAATAGCTTCTCTTTATCAGTACGACTTTATATCCTTTTTATCTCTGTGTTTTTAAATTTTTACTTATTTATTTGTTTACTGGTAAAAACTAGAAGCATTTAAATCTGGAATGGTCTCTGATAAAGCTCTGAGTAACAATTTTGGAAGGTGGCTATGTTGCAACTTTGTAAAATTGACGTATCAGTAGCTGGCTTATAGCTTTTAGTTTCTCTCTTAATTTTGTTTTGAAGAGCAAAATACTAATACAGTTTGTAACATGCTCTATTGTTTAGGCTTAGTTTTATTGTTGTCAAATACTCTTACTTTTTAATGGCATCAACAGTAAATACAATTTCAGAAACTAAAGAGCACCAAGAAACAAAGGTTCCAGAAGGTAACCAGAAACAATGGCAATCTAAGAGAAAGTCAGAATGTGTGAACCAGAATCCTGCTGCATCTTCAAATCAGTGGCAGATTCCGGAGACAGCCCGAAAGGTTCATACAGAGGTAACTTTCTTTTCCACTAAATTACAACATGCTGTTGTTCATAATGCATTTCTGAAGTTTGATGATCATGTTAATGTTTTCTTTTATTAAATGTTTATATACTGTATTTAGTGGAATAATTTATTTAAAGACTTTTTTTTCCCTATCATTTACAAAATGATGATCACTAGTCTAGCAGTCATTGGTTCAGTGAGAGTAAATGTCAGGCTAAATTCTTTTCCGTTTTCGAAGTTTTGTAGACTGCTGATAGACTACTGCAGAAGTTGGCAAACTGCAGCCTTTGAGTCAAATCTACTTTCCAGCCTGATTGTGTAAATAAAGATTTGTTGGAATATAGCCATACCCATTCATTTAATATCTGTGGCTGCTTTTGCACTGTATCAGTAGAGTTAAGCAGTTGCATTAGAGACTGCTTGGCCTGCAAAACTTAAAATGTTTACTATCTGGTCCTTTACAGAAAACTAGATGCTGATCCCTGAACTAATGCAATGCTGTCCCAAACATTTAACAATTTCCTATGGTCGTACTCAGATAAAAATAGAAAAAGGGTGGGAAACCTGTGGCATTGGGACCACATGGGGCCTTCTGGATCCTTGGATGTGTCCTCTTGACTGAATCCAAATTTTACAGAATAAAGGGATTTTTTTCTGTGGAGTTTGAATTTGGTCGAGGGGCCACACTTGGGAATCTGGAAGGCCACGTGTGGCCTTGAGGCCGCAGTTTCCCCAATTTGTAATATGGTGAATGATCATGCCCAGTGGCTATTTCAGAAGGAATGACCTAGTAGACTACTGGAGAGTCATACCTACAGTTCATGGTAATACTTTCCTCACCATTTCTTTTCAGCACCTCATAATGAAGACAGTAAAGTCCTTAGATTCTAATTCAGTGCTCTCAAACATTTTGGTCTTGGGACTCCTGTACACTCTTAATTATCAATGCACCTAAAGAGCTGTTGTTTATGTGGGTTATATTTATCTCTATTTACTATACTAGAAAGTAAAATAAAATTTTAAAATATTTATTGATTTATTAAAAATAATTACAAACTCATGTGAATATAAATACATTTTTATGAGAAATAAGTATTTTCTGAAACAAAATAATTATAGTAAGAAGAGTGGCATTGTTTTACAGGTTTTGCAAATCTCTTTGATGGTTGACTTAACAGAAGACCAGATTCTTGCATTTGCTTTTGTATTCAATCTGTTTCATTATCACATGTCATACAGCAGTGGTCCCCAATCTTTTTGGTACCAGGGACAGGTTTAATGAAAGACAAAGACAGTTTTTCCACAGATGGTGGGTAGGGGGAGGCAGAGCTCAGGTGGTGATGTGCAACCCATTCCTAACAGGCCATAGACCAGTACTGGGCTGCAGTCTGGGGATTGGGTACCACAGATTTAATCTCTGGAAACGCCAATATAAACTCATGAGAAAATAAAAATGAGACAGGTACATACTGTCTCAGTATTACTATGAAAATACTTTTGACCTCTCAGACCCCCTGAAAGGGTCTTGGGAACACCCCCTCCCCAGATTCCTGGACCACTGATTTAAGTAGTAGATGTAGATAACAAATGTTAGATGTTAAGGATCCTGACAGGTTAAATCTTGGATCATATTAAACAAGCCTCTCCTCTTTTTTTCTTTTTGGAACTTGTAAGCTAACCGGATGGTAAGGAAGTTCAAAACCATTTGTGGATCATTAGGGAAATGCAAATCAAAACCAAAGCTAAATACCACTTCACACCCACTAGGACGGCTATAATTAAAAAGAGACCATAACAAACACTGATGAGAATATGGAGAATTTTGAACCCCTCATACATTGCTGGTGGGAATGTAAAATGCTGGAGTCACTTTGGAAAACATTCTGGCAGTTCCTTAAAAGTTTAAACATAGACTTATCCTATGACCCATCAATTCCACTCCCAGCTTTATAGTCAAGAGAATTGAAAACATATCTACACAAATATTTGTACATGAATATTCATAGTAGCATTTTTATAATTGCCAAAAAAAATGGAAGTAATAAAATATCCATCAACCATATGAATGGATAAACAAAGTGTGATACATCCATACAATGGGATATCATTCAAACAATATAAAAAGTAATGAGGTACTAGGACATGCTACAACATGTATGAACATTAAAAATATGCTAAGTGGAAGAAGCTCATAACAAAAGATCATCTATTACATGATCTTATTTAAATAAAATGTTTAGAATAGGCAAATCCCATAGAGATGGAAAGTAGATTAGTGGTTTCCAGAGACTGAGAGCAGTGGGGAATGAGGAGTGACTGCTAGTGGGTATGAGGTTTCTTTTAGGTGATGAAAATATTCTAAAATTGAATAGTGGTAATGGTTGCACAACTGTGAATGTACTAAAAATCATTGACTAGTGCACTTAGGAAAAAAAAGAAGCTTAAAAGACTGAAATGTAGAAAGTAGAATAGATTTATCCATTGTGGTTCTCGAGAGCATAATGAGGACCAGTGTTGCAATTATAATAGAGAAACTGATTTAATCTAAATATCTGCAATACTTCTAATAACTAGAGCTGTCCCAAAATTGAAGTACACCTTTGTAGACAGTAATGAGTCTCAGTTACTACAAGTATTCAAGCAAAATGTGGCTCTGTGACTGAGATGTAGTACAACGGGGGTTAACAAACTTTCTGTAAAGGGTTAGTAGGCTTTGCAGGCTAGATGGTCTCTGTTGCAACTTTACAATTCTGCCATTAGAGCCATGAAAACAAAAACCATAGACAATAGGTAACTAGCACAGCCACGTTCCAGTAAAACTTTGTTTAAAAAGTAGACGACAGGCCAGTTTCAGCCTCAGCCTGCAGACTATAACTTGCTGATCCGACTGTAGAGGATGTTCATTTATCATTGTTAGGGATTTGTACAAGATCACATCTATAGAGTGTACGTCTCTTCTAAGGAAGAATACTGGATAGGCATTTGGAATTCCAAATTTTGCTAAATAATTAGTCTTTGGCTACATTTGGGGAGGGGGAGGGAGTAGTTTTATTGACTATAGAAAGGCTAATTTTCAGAAGCAAAGAATACTATTTTAGATTATAAAAGTTTAATACCTGTTAAAATATCTCTGACTAGGGGTGCGGGGGATGTTAGATTCCCTTTTGTTAAACAATTTTCTGTGCCTTCACTCTACTTGTAATTAGTTTGAGCAGAATGTACCAGGCTTAAGAGTTGGGAATAAAAGAACTATTCTAAAAAGTTATTGAAAGTCTGAAATACATAAACCTACCTGTTAGTATGCTGTTGTATTTCACAGTTTATTATTTTCTTTTAAAAGTTATAATGTTTGTAAAACTCTTGAACAGGTGACTAATTGAAGAACTCTAAATCATAGTGTTTTTTTTATTTTGTTTTAGCAGAAACATGCCGCTTTTGAGCAACCTGTTTTTTCAGTTTCAAAGCAGTCACCACCAAAGTCGGCACATAAATGGTTTGATCCAAAATCTATTTGTAAGACACCAAGCAGCAATGATTTGGATGATTACATGAGCTGGTAATTACTTTTGGCACTTAACTTGGGAGGCAGGGTGGTACAATAGAATTAACATGGCCTTCTGGGTCAAATAGTTCTGGGATTGAATCCTGCTCTGTTACTTTAAAGACTTTTCCAAATTCATATTATTTTCTCAGCATCAGTTTTTTCATCTATAAAATGGGAAAGGGAAAGTGGTTACAATAATATGTATTTTTAAGGATTGCTGTGAATGTAGTCTTTGTCATATTGTAATCTGTACCTACAACCTATAAATGCCCTAAGGATGCAAAACTTGCATTGCCACTTGGATACCTCTCTAATTGAGAGAGATATTTTAAAGGTTAGCATTGTTAGAGCGGATAAAGGGTAAATAAATTTTTTAACTTAGGAAGCATTAATTAGAATGTGATAGTTTCTGGAAGAGGTGAGTTGAATAGTTCACATAGCTCTGGGTGTGCTCAAAGGTGTAAGACTTGAGTGGATAGGAATGAGGGATGAATAAAGAAATTAAATGGTCAGTGCTGATTAACAGGGAACACAAGGGATATTGCAAAAGCAAATAAATGACATTTCAAAGAAAAGAAATAAAGGGATTTGTTACGTGTAACTTTCAATTAGTGGCTATGTTTTTACTATCTTAGGAGATAGCTTAAGTCCATGGTGCCTTTTGCTTTTCATTGCATAATATAATCTTTGTTTTTAATTAGAGCTAGTCTTAGAGATTTTATAACCCAGCCTCTTACCTATTTCACACAATTTTACTAGATACTGCCTCATTTTATTATATATAGAATATTTTAAAGAATGGTTGCTAACTAAAATAGTGATGTAGGTATTTCTTGTGATATTATTTATTGTTAACAAATATTTGTAGAACACTTTTGTGCCAAGTAGGTGTTTAGGATATTAGTAGAAAACAACGCAAACAAAGCACAAATGTGTGCTGAACAGTTTTAAGCTCAAATGCCAAACTCTGATGTAAATGGCTTTCAGATAGCTCTAGCTGGCCATTAGAGAACATTATTGTTAAAAAACACTCAAAAAATTTATGATCAGCCATAAGCTGATCTTTGCTTTGTCTAAATTCTTATAAAATAATCCTAACTCCATATTTTAAATGCCATCATATTTATTTTACTAACAAGTGCTTCTTGTTTGGTTACAAAAAATTACTTTTGGAAGGAATTCCCAAAGTAAAATATCTGGTGGTAGAGTATCTAGAATAAATAAATATTAGCTATATTATGAAAACTAACTTGGGTTCTATTTGATATTACAGCTTTAAATTTCTGTCAACCTTCTAAAACACATGAAAACTGAATTAAAATCTTGTTTTTCAAATTTTAATGTTTTAAATAAAAAAAAATCTTTCCTAGTTTTAGAACTCCAGTTGTAAAGAATGACTTTCCACCTGCTTATCAGTTGTCAACACCTTATAGCCAACTTGCCTATTTCCAACAGCAACAACAGCAAATACCTGCTACTCCACTTCAAAATTTACAGGTTTGATAAGCTTTATATATGATGGTATATATTAAGGTATAATCAGTTTTACAACATCTAGATGTCGGGAAAGGTCTTAAGAACTTGTCCATTCTTATTTCCATTAGGCAGAATTTTTCTGATATCATAATAAGTATATGCCTTGTGACTTTGAGAAGTTAATTATTGAAGAAAGTAATGAAGTTGCTCTTATTAACTAGGCCAAAGGATCCAGTTTGAATAGCTGAATAAAATTTCTCTTATAATCAAAGTTACTTTTTATTCTATTTAACTATTTTAAGTTGTTAGTGAGCAGCTTCATTTTGTTTATTGATTAATATACAGTTCATTTGGAAGAAGTCATTTTCAAGAATATAAGGATAGAAATATGAAGTACTACTAGAATATATTATAATTATTATAAACTGTGAGAAAAATTTTTTGCTAGTGAAGCAATTGCATTGCCATCTGAAAAAAATTAGACAGTCTTCACTCTAATAACTAAAATTAGTTTCTAATAACTATCTCAGAGGCAGCTTAATATTGGTAGAAAACGTGGGCCTTGGAGACAGACTGCCTGGGCATAAATTTTGGCCTCAATACTTACCAGCTCTGTGATCTTTTGCAGTTTACCTAAATTCTCTGTACCTATTTCATCACTTATAAAATTAATAAAGCTACCTACCTCATAGGATGTTTGTGAAGATTAAATTAGTTAGAGTGTGGTACTTAGGAAATAATAAATGTATGTTAGCAATTTTTATTTAAATAAAACAGCAAAAAGTAATTATAAAAGTCAATCGATTAAAAAAATAAGTTGACAGAAAGTAGAATGGTGGTTATCAGGAGCTGGGGGAGGAAGGAATGGGGAGGTATTGTTTAATGGGTACAGAGTTTCAGTATGCGATGATTAAAAAGTTCTGGAGATGGATGATTAGTGATGATGTTTGCACAACATGAAGGGACTTAATTGCCACTGATTAGTACTTAAAAATGGTTAAAATGGTAAATTTTATGCCATATTTATTTTGCCACTATTTAAAAGAATAATGGACAAAATAATTAGCTGACAATGGATTATACTAACTATGCAAAGAGGTAATAATGTTTTTAGGATTGAAACAATATATAATAAATTACAAGGGGAAAAGAAAGATGATCAAGTTTGCCCATGCATTGATTCAAAACACATTTATTGAGCTATTCCTAGTTTCAGGCCTTGTTTGAGTCGAAATCTAGAAGGCGAGTCAGAAATGACAAGTGAAGGGGATTGGGGGAGCCTCCTAGGAGAGGCCAGTATTGGAGGGAACTAAAAAGAGGCCGCAGTGTGGCTAGAACTCAGGAAAGGGAAGGGGTGAACTCCAAGGTTCTGCTGGGCCCTTAAATTTTACCCTAAGTGGGATAGGAAGCTGTGGACAAGGCTGAAGCAGGGAAGTAAAATTATCTGATTTGCATTTTGAAAACTCTGGCCACAGTGAGAAAGGTAGACTAAGGGAGATATAACGTGTCCTGTGTAGGAAACTGAACCTCACATTGGTGTCGAATCAGAAATAAGTTAGAATTATTTTATTCTAAAAACTGTCAGGGGAAAAAGGACACTAAACTGCTTTCTTCCCTCAGAAATGTTCACAGAATAAGTACAAAAGAATAGAAAGAGGAAGCATGAACAGGGGAGTAACCTTGATGAAATTACAAAAGGTTTATATTTCAAAGCCTATACTTTCATACAGGAAACCTATTTCATGACTCAACAGTGTCTCCCAGCCCTAGAAATTAAAGAAATTAGAATCTTTATCTTTTTATTTAAATGGAGATTACATGAAAGTTTCCACCATTTGGAATCTAAAACAGGACTTAATTAAATTGAGTTTTATTCAGACCTTGTTTCAACTTGGTTAATCAGCTAATCAGGTGCTCTTTTTGTTTTAACTTCTTTATCAGCTCAGAGTAAGTCCTCTCAGCACTCCATCTGGTCAAAGCATTTATAGGTACACAGAGAGATCCTCTAGCATAAGGGAAGAGATGAAGGGGCAAGTTGTATAGTACATTAGTTAAAAGTTTGCCAGGAAAGATGCTAAAGTTCAGAGAAATTAAATAACTTGTTGAACATCACTGAGCACAAAGGGGAGAATTGCTGAAGCTTGAATTTATCTGATTGCCTTTGGAGCTCTTAGCAACTTACTGCATTGCTTCCTTTATAATATAAACCTAAATTAGAAAAAAGACTATACATATAATTGTCTGTATACGTATATATATATGTAGGTAAGTAAAGGGGTATAGGGAAAAAGATTATAAAAGAAATATGAAAATTGATAAAAAGTTTATTTCTTTGATTAAAGTATGTAGAGCAAGTTTCCTTTTAAAATATTGTAATGTATGTAACTACTTAAGATTTAAGATAATTTCAAAATTCAGAGCAGTTCACTATACCAAATGTAAGCTAGTTTCTTAGACATACTCTTTGAACCTTTATTCATATATTTTAATTATTTAGATTTCGGCATCATCAAAAAATGAATGCATTTCAGTTAAAGGAAGAATTTATTCCATATTAAAGCAGATAGGAAGTGGAGGTTCAAGTAAGGTAAGTATCTTAAATATTTAAGGAATGAATAAAAATGTTTTAAACCTTTTTTTGGTCTTTTTACCTATGGGGGCTCTTCTTCACTTCTAGGGGCCTATAATACTGTTGAGCCAAAAGGCCATCTCATCTCCTGCCCTCCTCTTCACATTAGCCTCCACACCCATAAGTGACATATCCTCTTTAGACCTACCTTTTCGTCCCAGTCTCCTGCTTCCCCCCCCCCCCCCCAGTGTCCTGTGCTTCTGAGTTTCTTCTCTAATAACATTAACTTTGACTTGGGGTGGGAAATGACCACTGTGTGTTAGCACTGAAGAATCTAAAACTGAGTCAGAACATGATATAAATTGCTAATATGCTTAGAACTATTCTGCAAAGATTTTCAGTAATGGATTTTACTAATGGATTTTTCACATAAGATTTCACTAATGTTTTGAGTTTTTCATTCCAAAAACAGTTTAATAACCAATAAGTTTCTGGAATTAAATTATTTTCTAAATTCATATGGTTCTAATTCTCTGTGGATAAAAGGCATCTTAAGCATTATCTAAACTTGCCATCTTTCTGTTCTCTTAAATTTACTTTGGTCATATTTTTGCCTTTATCACTCACCAGAACAACTATAATCAAGGTTGCCAGTGATCTCTATGTTTTTGCCAAATTTAATTCTTAGCTTTGATTTTGGGTTACTTAGCAACATTTGGGACAATTGATTATTTTTTTCTTACTGAATTTTTTTGTTGTTTTCTACTTGGCCCCTCTGTTTTCCTCTTCTCAAACTGGCCGTTTCTATTGCCTTCCTCACGTACCTGATTTCAGTGGAGCAACGCCCCAGGGCACAGTCCTTAACCTCTTTAATTCTTTCCCTTAGACTCCCTCAATCTGTTGGTGTTATTTTTCAGTCTCATGGTTTTAAATACCATGTATATGATACAAATTTCCAAATTTATATTTCTAGCTAAGACCTCTCCTTTGAATTTCAGACTTATATATCTAACTTTATTGTTCAGCATCTCTTCACGATATCTACTATGCATTTAAAATGATATGTCCAAACACAACTCTTACTCTATAGTCTTTCCCATTTCAGTAAATGCCAACTTCATTCTTCCAATTACTTGACCAAAAAATTGACTCCTCTTACGTTCATACATACAAGCTAGCCAATCAGCAGATCTTGTTGGTTTTTCCTCAGAGTATCTCCAAAATCTGTTTCTCATCATCTCCAATATTATCACTTTGGTCGAAGGAACTATTGTGTTTTCACCTGGATTATTACATTAGCCTCCTAATGAGTCTCATTCACTCAGTCCTTGCTCACCTGTGTATTATTTTATTATATATTGACAAATTATAGTTGTATGTTTTTATGGAGTACAAAGTAGTGTTAGGATTTTTTAATTTAATGTGGAATGATTAAATTAAGCTAATTAACATATTTTTCATCTCAAATACTTAACATTGTGATGAGAACATCAGAAATTTCTTCTCTTAGTGTATTAGAATGTGCTGTATTCAATTATTAGATATATTCAGCATGCTGTCCTATTGATCTCAAAAATCAAACCTATTCCTTTTATCTAACTGAGGCTTTGTACCCTTTGACAATCATCTCCCAATCCTCTCATCCCCCTGCGTCTGGTAACCACCATTCTACTCTCTGCTTCTGTGAGTTTAATTGTTTTAGATTACACATATAAGGGAAAACATGCGGTGTTTGTCTGTCTGTGTTTGGCTGACTTCATTTCCTCATGGTCTGTTTTAACACAGCAGTCTAGTACTCCAGATATCCTCATGTCTTTGCTCAAGTATCTGCTCAGTCAGGCCTTCCTTGCCCACACTCTAAAACTACAATCCTCACCTTCCAGACATTAGTGTTCTCTATTCCCCTTTCCTGCTTTATTTTTCTCTGTAGCTTACCTTCTAGCATGCTGTGTACTTTAGTTATTTGGTTTGTTTGTGTCCCCCTGTTACTTGAATGTGAGCTCCTTGAAGATAGGGATATTTGTCTAATTTGCTTGGGGATGCTAGCTCCGGTGTCTAGAACAGTACCTAGAACAGATAGGGACTGAATTCATTTGTTGAATAACCAAACTGTTCCTCCTTGGCTATTTTGCTATTGTAAGTTGTTAAGAATGATGTACGAAACACTGTTGGGTTCACTTTACATGTTGTGGTAATTTTCTAATCCAAATAATAATAACTAGACTTGCTTAAGGCTGTCTTGTTAACTTCTTAAAGATAAGGTATGTACATTACCATGTGTATGTATCAAGTCTTTAATAAAAATTATTTAATAGTTTTTTTCTTTATATATTTTCTTTGTTCTTTCCCTTGAATCAAAATTTAGGCATGGGAATAAAGGGACAATATGGCTATTGTTATCAATTTGAATTGCCTAATTTAATTGCTTTAATAGAAATTATTTGGTTAATATTTATTACTTAGTTATTTGGCTACATTTTAATTGTGTCAAGGTGTTAACAATTATGAGAGATATTTATTTAGTTGCATGTATCCAGAGAATGTAGAGTAGTCTTAATGGTGTTTTAAACATTTTTTCCCTTGGAGCATAGTGAAGTTGTAAGCTTAATTAAGTCATGGTCCAAGCGGTAAAGCTATGATTGGCCTGTCTTTTCTGAGTTCACTTAAACTATCATTTAATTTGGTGATTATGATGGAGTTGAAAAAATCAACATGCCTCAGAGAAAAAGAGGGTAACATGTTTTATAAAACTACTACCATTTATGTTCTGCCTATTCCAAAATCTGGGTAGTGACCAATGTTTGCTGTATTAATTAAGAGCATGTAGAGCAGTCATGGGGCTAACAACAATGGTCAAGACACTAGCCTGTCTAGTTTTACTTTCATTAATTTCGCATTGAAACTGACAAATCATAATTCTGACACTGTCTCTATGAAATGGAAATAAGGCCTACCTAATCTAGATCACAGGTTATTGCAAGAGTTTTGCCAGAACAGGGACAGTGGGAGAAAAATAAACATACATGCAAAAAGTTAAAAGTTTTCATTTGTTCAAAAATTTTGAAATCTTATATAAATAGTTTTAATATACTGCAAGTCTGTTTTCTGATATGTCTGATAAGTTTAACATGTTTTAAAATGTCTGCTTTATTTTGACATGAATGTCTTTAATGATGATAGCTAACATTTGCTTCACTCCAACATGCTGCAGAACACTGTAGACATTAATCATCTCAGTTATTTTTCCAACCCTATGCAGTAGGTACTACCAACAGCATTTAATTTTTGAAAGATTAAGAAACTTAGCCCAAGGTTAGACTGCTCATAAGGGTAGAGCTGGAAATCAAATGCAGGTATTTCCTTCTATTAATAGTCTAAAGTTTTATATCCTATATTTTTTGGGCATTGTTTTCTATAATCTTTAAATTTTATTTTTATGATACAAAGCCAATTCACTGCACAAATATACCACCTCATACCTTATTAAACAGAACGTACAAATAAGATATAGCTACCAGATTCAAGGTCATAGGTGTCAATATTGCACCACACAACAGTAGTGCTGTCAGTTCACTGAGATTTGTGAGGCTGTCTGCCTTATGCAAAGTGGCTTTATGCTATTATTTTTAAATTCCTTTTTATCATTTTCATTGTTATTTTCTGCTGCCTCTTGCCGTATCACTGTTATTTGCTGCATCTCCCTCTAATTTGCTGTGTATCTAGGTAAAACCAGTAATACTTTGTTAGAGTTTTGTATTTAAAAATTAAAAGTAACTAACGTGCACCTGAGGGCCTGATAGATTATCCTTATTAATGCAGTTTTTGCACATCAGCATCATATACACCTGGGCTCTTATTACTTCCCAGCATCTACTGAGTAGTCAAGGTTAATGAATTTTTACTTAAACATGTCAAAGGGATAAATGAATATAGTTTTTCTTGTGTTTACTAGTATTTTGTATTTGAATTCTGGGATTGTAGAAGCATCATCCCTGTTCCCTATTTGCCAAAAATTAGAAACATTAGTAGTGTTTTCTATTTTTCAAAATATTATCTGTCCTGTCAGTATTACTTAGAAATTAACTGTCCATTATAGCCAGAACAATCAGACCTTAACCTCAGGGATCCTTACAACATGCTTACAAGGACATCTTGTTCCTGCCAACTTGACTTTGGAAATTGGATCTACTCTACTTTTCACAACTGAATATACTGATAGTTAATATTCTCTATCACATGAATGAAACTGTCAACTCTAGGCTTAATGGAAAAAACCCCTGTCTATGAAATGAATTGACTATTGTAGCCTGTGGTCATCCTTAAAAAAAAAAATTTTTTTTTTTGAAACAGGGTCTCACTAATTTGCCCAGGGTGGGCTTGAACTCCTGGGCTCAAGTGATCCTCCCCCCTCAACCTTCTGAGTAGCTGGGACTACAGGTGCACACCTGGCTTGTCCTTAACATTTTTTATTGTCTTTTTCTATGCTATTTCCCTGGTTAAGGCATCCAACAAACTGTTATGAACATATATGAATTTAAATTACTTTTTTTATATGTTGATATCATAATAGAAACATTTTAGGTGTATACCTTTGAGTTATTGAGTGTCCATTGTATAGGTGGTTGGAAATGGACTACTACTACTATCAGGATTATTTTTTTTTCCTTTTATACTCAGAATAGGCCCAGAAAGTTTTAGTTGTTCATGTAAGTATTTCCTTCAGAATTTTCTCAACCTAGAATTGTCTAATAAATGTAGGAGCTTCTGGATAGCTAAAATGTAAAGGTTTCTGGAGGCTGGCCTGTCCAGAGAGGGCATGGATGATACATGCCCCTTCCTTGTTAAAAAGAAAAATTGTCTAATAAATTTTGAAGCATTGTGATAGTGTATAAATAGAGCATCCTAAACTTTTCTCTTTGTTCTAATATATAGGTATTTCAGGTGTTGAATGAAAAGAAACAGATTTATGCCATAAAGTATGTGAACTTAGAAGAAGCAGATAACCAAACTATTGATAGTTACCGGAACGAAATAGCTTATTTGAATAAACTACAGCAACACAGTGATAAGATCATCCGACTTTATGATTAGTAAGAATTCTTTTTACATTTAAAAAGAAAACCTTTTCTACCATAATTCTTCAGGTAAATACTTAGTAAATCTTAATATAACCCAGCCATTTATTGTTTTATTGCTTTTGTTTTTAATTGCAGTGAAATCACAGACCAGTACATCTATATGGTAATGGAGTGTGGAAATATTGATCTTAATAGTTGGCTTAAAAAGAAAAAATCCATTGATCCATGGGAACGCAAGAGTTACTGGAAAAACATGTTGGAAGCAGTTCACACAATCCATCAACATGGTATTTTAAAATCTCTTTATATATGTAAACTTAGAATATTTGTTAATAATGTCATCTTAAAGGAATACACCTATAATTTTAAAGCACTGATTATTGGCATCTTTAACAAGATGAACTAAATAATTGAAAGCTATTTAAAGATGAAGGAACAAAATCATTTCTTAAAATACTATTAACCCAGCTGGGTTCAGTGGCTCACACCTATAATCCTAGCAGTTTGGGAGGCTGAGATGGGAGGATTGCTTCAGGAGTTTGGGACCAGCCTGAACAAGAGCCAGACCCCGTCTTTACTAAAGATAGAAAAAATTATCCAGGTACAGTGGTGTATGCCTGTAGTCCCAGCTACTCAGGAGGCTTAGGCAAGAGGATCGCTTGAACCCAGGAGTTTGAGGTTGCAGTGAGCTATGATGACACCACTGCACTTTAGCCAGAGTGACAGAGTAAGACTCTGTCTCAAATAAATAAACAACATAAAATACTGTTAACCCAAAGAATATAGGGCACAAACTCAAGCCTCATATCTATAATGCAAAATGTATTTTTCTCCGTATTAATGTAGTCCATAATCATTATCTCCAAGTACTTGGATTGTAGCAGATCTGAGACTTTGGGATGCACACATTCTAAAAAATATGAGTTGGTTTTATTTTTTTGTTACTGTTAAGCCTACCTTCTTGGTTGGGTTTTACTTGTCCTTGATTCTTTTTAAGGCTTTTTTCTGCCTTATTCTATCTTTTTTTTTTTTTAAATAACCGTTAACCTAGATAATTTTAATTTATCTCCTCCTTATATCTCTCTATAAGTTAAAAGATAATTCATCATTAATTGATTTCAGGGCTGTAGGGATGGAGGGAGGTGTCAGAAGCATTAGGGTCTTACCATCTTGCACTATAATTTATAATGCTCTGTAGTGAGAAGTGAATCATAGTGGTTAAGAGGATAGATTCTGAAGCCACACTGTCCGGCTGTAACTAATGATGCTGTCACTTAGACCATGTGACCTTGAACAAGTTACTTAAATTCTCATTGTCTTAGTTTCCTCACCTTAAAATGGTAGTATGAGTAGTATTTACGTCAGCATTGTTGTGAGGATTAGGTGATTCAGGACTGTAGAAGCAATGGAACTTAGAACAGTTCCTGACACATAATTAGTGCTATATATTTATAGAATATGCAAAAATTAATATTTTATTGAATTCACTACTTGAAGGGACCTACTTGACCTCTACATCATGAAATTTTTTTGTCCTTAGAATGTTTTATGTTGTCTAATATTATAATGGATTTTTATTTTGAAGGCATTGTTCACAGTGATCTGAAACCTGCCAACTTTCTGATAGTTGATGGAATGCTAAAGCTAATTGATTTTGGGATTGCAAACCAAATGCAACCAGATACAACAAGTATTGTTAAAGATTCTCAGGTAAGACTTATAAGAAATGGTTGGTTACCTCACAGTATAATTCAATTCCTTTTGACCTGTGTAGTATTATTTTGCTAATGGGTATTATATTTTTACCCCCCTTATTCTTCAAAGGATTTGAAGTCTTTTAATAAGAATACATAAGTATAAAAAAATCAAAATCGAGGCCGGGTGTGGTGGCTCATGCCTGTAATCCTAGCACTCTGGTAGGCCGAGGCAGGAGGATCGCTCAAGGTCAAGAGTTCGAAACCAGCCTGAGCAAGAGTGAGACCCCGTCTCTACTAAAAATAGAAACAAATTAATTGGCCAACTAAAAATATATAGAAAAAAAATTAGCCGGGCATGGTGGCACATGCCTATAGTCCCAGCTACTCGGGAGGCTGAGACAGGAGGATCACGTGAGCCCAGGAGTTTGAGGTTGCTGTGAGTGAGGCTGACGCCACGGCACTCTAGCCCAGGCAACAGAGTGAGACTCGGTCTCAAAAAAAAAAAAAAATCAAAATTGTGATCAATATAATTTACAATAGAAAGTCAAGATCAGATAGAAATATATCCAGCAATTTTGAATGATTTTCCTATAGTTGAGATAGAGAAGCAGTAATACCTGCCATGGAAATCATTTTAGTTATGATCTAAAATTGACCTGAAAATTTGGCTCAGAATTTCTTGATAACAAACAAAAAGGGAATTGCAGTTCTGAGTTTTCCATTATCCATGAGGTAAGATTATTTCTATTCTTCCAGGGAAGAAAAGCTTTCCCTATGAGTTAAATTGGAAAAAAATTTAAGTGGGCCTTCATTTTGGAAATGCCATAGTAAATATTGTACTCAATGGCAATATTATAATAGGGTATGCAATAGCAAACTTAATGAAGTTGTCCCATAAAAGCTAAAGCAATGGCATTGAAAATGAAACATAATCTTACTTGGAGCCAAGATGATGTGTTCCGTGTATACAGATTTCTGATGTGTATCTACCTTAATCCCAGCAATAAAACTAGATTTTGTTAGGAGGACTAGATGGGCAGCATTCCCTTCAAGCAATTCTATTTGACAATTGTTTATCAAAAGTGTAGTTGAACAGTAACTCGTAAATCAGCTTAAAGTACCTTCTATGGCAAGACCCTAAAGTATAGATATTCTGTGTTTGAAAGCAGACCATTTTGTTTGTTTGTTTGTTTGTTTGTTTTAGAGACAGGGTCTCACTTTGTCGCCCAGACTGGAATATAGTGGTGTGATCACAGTTCATTGTAATCCCCAGCTCCTGGGCTCAAGCAATCCTCCTGGCTCAGTCTCCCAAGTAGCTAGGACTACAGGTACATACCTGTAATTTTTTGTGGAGACAGAGTCTCGCTGTGTTTCCCAGGCTGGTCTAGAACTCCTGGCCTTAAGTGATCCGCCCACCTCAACCTCCCAAAGTGCTGGGATTACAGGTATGAGCCACTATGCCCAGCAGGAACTATTTATACTAGAATTAAATGAGTGCGATGCAGGCTGGTAATAATCCTATTGTAGAAACTCAAGTGATTTAGATGCCCATCCCATTGCAGTTTGGACTTGGCCCAAGGAGTACTGGGAGACCAATAGATGTTTATATTAAAATATTGTTGGTTGCCTGATTGGTTTATTTATTTTTTTTAAATGTTGCATCTATTCCAGCACAAAAATGAATGATAATCAGGTCCCTCCATTAATAGAATTTTAGCCTGGACAGTTTTTAAGGCAGAAATTACTTAGTTGCTCACTATAATCATAGAAAAAGCACAGCATTCTGAAAGGAGTCAATTTTTCTTATTATGAACCCAGTTCATTATGCTGGACTTGTGAAGAAATTTAATATATATCTTAACGTTGTTGGCAGTTATTTGCATTTTTAAGTATATCTTAAATCTGTAAATATCCAAGTTTCTAAGAATCTAGCATTCATGTTTTAAAAAATTAAAGCAGAATAAAATATTTTCTTTGATTTGTGTTTTCTCTGATTTGTCAAATAGGTTGGCACAGTTAATTATATGCCACCAGAAGCAATCAAGGATATGTCTTCCTCAAGAGAGAACGGGAAATCCAAGTCAAAGGTACTATAAAGATTGTTTATATTCTATTTATCTGGCATCCATGGGGAATACACTATTTTCTGAACAAATTTATCAGATAACTGAAGGTTATTTCTGTAAGTTCTAAAACTTTTTAGGCCATTACAAAGATATTGCTATCTTTTTTTTTGTTTCCTCTGTGATTCTTATATATATTTTTCACCATTTATTCATTTGTGAATTCTAGATTTACAAGTATAGCTCAAGTATATCATTTTTTCTGGCTTGCTACTGGCTACTTTTCCACTTACTTTATTTCACCACCTCATTGAACTTTGTGTCAACCTAATTGGTACTGCTTATCAGGGACCCATTTTGCCTGCCATGATGCCTTGGGTTCCTTTATCCTTTATCTATATCAGTGTAACTAAGTGGATGCAAGCATACATTGCTGTCCCAGAGACCTATATTCAAGTCATACATAGATCTGCCTCTTCATTAACAACTGTCATTGGCCAAGTGACTTAAATTGCCTAGTTTCCTTATCTATAAGTTGGGCTTATAAACAGTGCTTATATTAAAAGACACTGAAAATTAAATTAGAAAGAATGTAAAAACACTAAGTACATTGTCCAGCTCAAAGTCATTTCTTGATAAATGTGCTTTTATTTACTAAATAATATTTTCTTTCCTAGAAAATTGTGGCTTTTAAATATTTTATCAAATAATTGGCATAAAATTTTGCCAAATAGTCCCTCTTATAAAATTCTTTTTATATCTGTTTAGTCTCTACTTTTCTCCTAAAACTTAGATTTATTGTCTTTTTTCTTTTTCGATTAATTTGGCATGATTTTATTGCTCTTAAAGAACCAAGTCTCGATTTCATTTATCAATTCTATTTTCATTTGTTTTGTAACTTCTGCTTTTATCTTTGTTAATTTCTTCTTTGTATTCTCTTTAGGTTTATTTTTTCCCTAGCTGCTTGATTTGAATAACCAATTTAATTTTTAAGTGGTGTTACTTTTTCCTTTTTTCTTTTTCTGTATTTGGTTTTATATACCCATTTCTCCCCCCACCTGCAACTTCCACAGCTTTCTGTGTCAAGGTTTATTCTTTGTGGAGTGCATATGGTTATGTTTTGCTTATAACCATTCTCATTTATTATGTCCACTGCTATGTTTGGTCTTATTCATGTTCTTTTTAAAGTCAAAAGGATAATTTTATTATCGTACTGCTTTGGTTATATCTAATGAGATTTTAATGTGGTGAACATGTAATAAATATTTATTGAATACTTACTATAACCAGAAACTATCCTCTATGATTAACTGTATTCATGCTTATATCCTTTAATGCTCATGACAATGTACTTGTTTCTATTTTAGATGTGAGGAAACAAGACACATAGAATTACCAGCTAGTGATGAGACCAGGATACAAGCCCAGCCCAGCCTGATTCTATAGTTTATGCTCTTAGGTTTAGGGTCGTATAATTTAAATAAGCTTTTAAAAATGCATGCATACTTTGAATTTATATAAAAATTTATTATCCAATATTCAGGGGAAAACAAGTAGATTTAAATAGTTTATAGTTATGTCTTTTAGTTTTGTATTTTTACAAGCTGTCAAGAATAAATTTTATCTCAGTTGAAATATTTTAATTGTGAGTTTGTGGAAAGATTTAAAGTAAAGCTCATCTTTTTCGTTGAAATAACCAAATGTAATGAAAACTAGAAACAGATGTTTTGTCATGTATATATAATCTAGTACTCACATTTGTTGAGACTTAATTATGATTTTAAATATTAAGCTTTCTATGTATACATACTCATATATTTTAAAATATATAGTGTTTTATATTTATATTTTCTATTAAAATGATAACAACTTGGTTTTTGGTTTTTGTTTCTTCTTAGATAAGCCCCAAAAGTGATGTTTGGTCGTTAGGATGCATTTTATACTATATGACTTACGGGAAAACACCATTTCAGCATATAATTAATCAGATTTCTAAATTGCATGCCATAATTGACCCTAATCATGAAATTGAATTTCCTGATATTCCAGAGAAAGATCTTCAAGACGTGTTAAAGGTAATATTAATCTATGGATATAGAAGGACAATATTTCATATAACTATTTACTTTAAAGAAATAGCTGAAGTGACTGGAATTATGTAACTGGCTTAAATATAACTGTTCTATCAAAAGGAATTGCTGATTGAATTAGCTTTTAAAGACATGTTTAGTTTATTTTGAAGGTAAACTAAACTAAGGTAAAACTAACTAAGTTTTACAACTTATGAATATAACCGGATATGGTGGCATCCACCTGTAGTCCCAGCTACTCAGGAGGCTAAGGCAGGAGGATCACTTAATCAAGTCCAAGAGTTCAAACTGCGGTGAACTACAATTGCACCACTGCATTCTTCCCTGGGTGACAGGGTAAGACACTGTCTCTAAATAGATGGATAGATAGATAGAAATAGATAGGTACTTGGGAATTTTGGGAAAGTGACTTAGGTGAAATAATCGTGTCATTATTTAAGTGGCATATCTAGAAAGCAACTTTTGTAATATGGTGCAATCTGGAAAAATACTTTTATCAATATCATATATAAAAAGCTGCTTTGTTTTTTAAAAAAATTCTTTATTTTTATAGTGTTGTTTAAGAAGGGATCCAAAACAGAGGATATCCATTCCTGAGCTCTTGGTGCATCCATATGTTCAAATTCAAACTCATCCAGGTACTACTGCTTTAAAAATTTGTTTACTAGATTGCTAATATAAATAGCCTATTAATAACTATTACAAAAAGCAGAATCTGAATGGCTACTTTTTTCCAGCCTGCCTCCTTCCTTAAGGAAGTTTCTATTTTGCTAAATAGCAAAGTAAATAAAATCACCTTTCTTTACTTGCTGGTATTCATTTGTACTTTTCCTAGGTAAAGGATTATGAGTAGTGATCAATTACAAGAATGCCTGTTACTGTGCTGTTAAACAAAATGTATATTTATAGTGGACTTTCTTATTGGTACCAGTATGCTACTGATTTATTTTATAGGTAACCAAATGGCTAAGGGAACCACTGAAGAAATGAAATATGTTCTGGGCCAACTTGTTGGTCTGAATTCTCCTAACTCCATTTTGAAAGCTGCTAAAGTAAGTATATGTATTCTCTGTCTACTTTAATTTTAACTGTTTTATATAGAGAGTTAGACACTTATGGAAATGGGTAATCCAAAGATAAGTTGGTCCAATCATCCGATCAATTATGAAATTTGTTTTTACATTTAGATACTTCATGTGTGCTTTTTGACAAACACAGATTTATTTGATTTATATTGTTAATACAGTACAGTTCAAAGCAGATTGTCATATAAGATGCATTCAGATTTCAACTGGAATAAATTTAATATCAGAATCTTTTAACTCAGCACCATTATTAACACAACTTTTGAATGTATTCCTCTAGCCAGTTTTTTTTTCGTATACCTTCTTAGAGACATCACATGTAATGGCTCTTGTGAAGCTGAACATAGCAGTCAATATATTTCTCAAAGTACATGTCTCGAGCTTTTTAGCCTCCCAGTGTCTGTTTATATCTATACCATGATTTTCTCACTGTCATCATCGTCATGAAACACCTAGTGACTTCCAGTACACTGTGAATGCTTATTGACCAACTGGTTTAGCTACCAGGCAGTTACCAATTATATATTTCAATTATAACATTATTATAAAATTATGGGAGCTTAAACTAATGTTGCTCTTAGTTTTCTGGGTAGGTGTAAAATCAGTCTACATTACCAAGAACTTGGACACATTTCTGAAGGAATTTACTATACATTCACTATAATTATATTTGCATTCATATTACATAAGGTACATTTTTTTCTTAAACTTTTTCAGGTGCTGATAGCTAAATTAATGGCTTTAGGAATTAAAAGTAGACAAAATTTTTTTTATAATTGCTTTATATTTCATATCTCCATGTTTTAAATTTATACCAATATATTGTTCAAAGCCTTTTATAAATAAAATTGAGGTGAATTAGTTACCTTTATCACTGAAGTTATATGTTCCTTGAGGGCAAAGATGTCTGTCATCTTAGATGTTAACTAAGACTTAAATCTTTTTTTTAAATACATAGATTTTTAATATACTTAATTGTACTCATTTTTATAACAATTTTTGTGTCTTCTTATTTAAATATCATGAGAAAATATGTATTGTTTCGTAATATGTATATTTTACATACATATAGGAATTTATCTAAGACTGCCTTTATTTAAGATAAAGTAAGGGAGATCAAGAAGGTCTTGAAGGTTCATATGTATGTTTATTAATAGCTATGTTATATTTCTTTTATAGAAAGATTGAGCTACATCTCATGATAGGTGATTCTTAAGGCCAAGCTTGGTGTTTAAAATTCTTTCTTATCTCCAATAGTTTATAAAGTAATTTATCAATTATAAGATCAAGAGAGTTAACCTTCTATTTTTAGAATATGTTGAGATACCTTTATTAATCTGATAATATGCTGAACTAAAAAATATTACAAAATAGTTTTTTGTTTTTTAATTTCAGACTTTATATGAGCACTATAGTGGTGGTGAAAGTCATGATTCTTCATCATCTAAGACTTTTGAAAAAAAATGGGAAAAAAAATAATTTGCGGCTACTCTTTAACTGTCAAATGATATCTGTAAAATACATTGAACTGTAAATGCTCTTGATTTCCTGTGGAAATCTACTGTTGAAGACAACTTCACTCTGAAATATTATCAACAAAAATATTCAGTAGATTGTCCTCAAAAGAAAACTTTAAAAGTAACAACCACTAATGACACTGTATATATTAAATTATAGAATTGGTTTCTCTGTTTTATGCTTTCCTATAGATTTAATCTATTTGATATCATTTCACACTTGGAATAGTGGGTGGACAACTGACATATATTCTGAAGAACTTTGTAAATAAAGCTTTGTAGCATAAAATGACACTAAAATTTCAAAGTTATAAAGTTATTTTCTTCAAGCAAATGTATTATTGGCATGACAGCAAAATTCTTAATAAATATTGGATTAAGGGAAGACATGAGAGTGGACCTCAGTTAATGAACTTTAAAAAAAAAAAAACCCAAAATTTTGAATTCTGAAATAGATTTTCTAATTATTTATGGCATCAATATAGTCTATAGTTTTATACTTGGCTCTTTCAATTCTCCCTTTGTATCTAATGTTTTTGGTGTTTAGAGTATCATGTTGGATTCTGTGGTGAAAATTATATATAGCATGTCCTCACTGTCTGACCTGTGTGGCAACTGGTAATTATAAATGTGGCCCCAGAGTTACTGAGTCTAATAGCTTAGTTAAAGGTATCATCACATATGATTCTTTTCCCAAGTTTTTAAAAAAGATTTTAATAGACTTTATTTTTCAGAGTAGTTTTAGGCTCACTGAAAAATTGAGCAGAAAGTACAGAGAGTTCTCATATATCGCCTACCCCCACACACATACAGCCGCCCTCACTATCAGTGTACCCAGCATCAGCTTCCCACAGTGGTACATTTGTTACAATCCATGAGCCTACATTAACACATTGTTATCACTGAAAGTCCATAGTTTACATTCGGGTTCACTCCTGGTGTCGTACATCTATGACATGCATCTGCCATTATAATATTACACAGAATAGTTTCACTGTCTTGAAAATCCTCTGTGTTTTGCTTATTCATCCCTCCCTCTCTTCTAATGCCTGGCAACCATTGATATTTTTACTGTGTCCATAGTTTTGCCTTTTCCAGAATGTTGTGTAGGTGGAATCATACAATATGTAGCCTTTTCATATTGGCTTCTTTCACTCAGTAATATGTATTTGAGATTCCTCCATGTCTTTTTATGGCTTGATAGCTCATTTCTTTTTAGCACTGATTAATATTTCATTGTCTGGATATACCATAGTTTATCCATTCACCTACTGGAAGATAACTTCGTTGCTACCAAGTATTGGCAGTTATGAATAAAGACAGGGTCTTACTCTGTCACCCAAGCTGCTGTAAATATCTGTACGCAGGTTTTTGTGTGGATGTAAGTTTTCAACTCTTTTGGGTAAACCCCAAGGAGTGTGAGTTTTTAGTTGTGTAAGAAACTGCCAAACTGTCTTCCACAGTGGCTGTACCCTTTTGCATTTTACCAACAATGAAAGAGAGTTTCTTTTGCTCTACATCCTCACTAGCATTTGATGTCTGTGTTTTGGATTTTGGCCATTCTAATAAATGGGTAGTGGTGTATCTTTTTAAATTGCGTTTCCCTAATGACGTATGATACCGAGCATCTTTTCATTTTCTATCTGCTCATTTGCCATCTGTATATGTTCTTTGGCCAGCTGTCTGTTCAGGTCTTTTGCCAACTTTTTAATCAAATGGTTCATTTTCTCATTGTTACGGTTTAAGAGTTCTGCATATTTTGAATAGCAGTCCTTTATCAGATGTGTCTTTGCTCATATTTTCTCTCAGTCTATGGCTTGTCTTCTCATTCTCTTGATTCCCAAATTTTTTACTGTGGTTATTAGTTTTCAGAGTTATTGGTTTAAAGTTAATGGAATAGATAACTAGTAAGCTTAAACTGTAGTTCTGCAAATCTGCTCATGGAGAAGACATAAAAATCCAGCCTGGAAGTCAGACAATTTATCCACATGTGCCCTTTTATAATATTGCATATTTTTTCTCTTTAAAAATCATCTTTTTTGGTTTTTTTATTTTTCTTTTTTAAGGTTCTTTCATTTTGCAAAAATCATCTTGAAACTTATTGTGTATATAACCATTTTTTTAATGCTTGTCATATTAAGAGTCAGAAATTTTAATATGGGAAAAAGTGTTATTTGTCACCTTGCAATAATACCTGTGGACCTAGAATAAATAACTCAGTCTATAAATCTCACTACTGAAAGGCACCTATTTCCTTTGAAATTAAGCAAGTGAGAACTCTTATCTGGATTCACACATTCTCCAAGCACGTTTTCCATTGTAACTGGATTGAATTGGCCGTATCCTAGCATTGTATAAGTTATAAAAGCCAGCTGAGGTATCCAATTTAAGTGTGTCATCAATACTCTACTAATCTGATAGTGTTTTATAGTAAATAATCTCATATAGACACTGATTTGCAGGAGTTAGTGTGTCCCAGTATTTGATGAGAAAAATTTTTATTGGCAATTTGGTGTTCCCCTTTACTGTGCCTAGGCTAAATAAAGGAATATATAAGGGTTTTCTGAGTGCTTAATTTTTTTTCCCCTCTGAACCTGCTTAGAGTTTAATAAATGCACTTTTTATTTAGTAGTTATACAATGTGACCAAAGAGAAGGAGCCCTGGAAAAGACTCAGCTCTAAGCATTCTCTGGTAAGCTTTGTGGGCCTGGGCAAGTCACTGAGTATCTTTGAAACTTGGTCTCCTTTATTAGTAAAATTAGAAGGATGAACTAAATGATCTCCTAGGTCTCCTCTCAGTCTTAAGTCTATAAAATCCTATATAAAATACAAATTTAGATGACGAATAGTTAATATAGGAAGAAAGGGAAAACAATTTTCATATCTATGAAGTAATAACTTTTCTGTGTGAGTCCAGAACTAAGAGTCTAAATATGGGGTTCTGAAGTTTTCTTGTTTGAGAAATCCTAGAAGAGTACAGAAGAAAGGGACTTTCTTTCCTCTCAGCTGTAGGCACATCTGTAAGCCCAGCCTAGTTCCCACCAGTCCTATATTTACTACTCTTCTCCGCCTCCAAGGAGAAAGGCTATAGGAGTACTTGAATGCTCTGACCTCTTCCCCTTCTGTTCTGTCTGCTGGTTGAATGGAGCTGTGGCCAGAGTGGGAGAAAGAATATGTGAGACTTAAGTGAGAATGTGCTGCTGTGAGCTAGGTTGGCTGTTTAATTTTGTCTTGAATTTTTTGCTTTTCTGCTTTGGCATCTCTAGTGGGGTGTGATTGTGGGTAAGAAATCCTAACACTGAACATCTACTTAAAATTGGGTCAAGTGCTTAGAATACTGTGAACAGTAAACTCAGTCCAGTTTTCTAGGAGCTCTCTGCCTAATGGGGGAGATCTCCATCAATACTCATTCTCTTGGGCTCTTATCCTATCTCATGATTTTAAAGACCATATGCTTGTGGATAATTCTATTTATATCTCTAACCTAGACTTAACCTCTTGAACTCTGGACTTGTATTAATACATTCAACTGACTATTCAATATCTCCACTTGTATGACTCAGCATATGCAAAATAAAATTGACCCCTGTCAAAAGCTGCTCCCCTCAAATTCTCCCCCATCTCAGCTGATGGCAATTGCATCCTTCCAGTTACTCAGGCCTAAAACCATGGAGCCATCCTTAACTCCTCACTTTTTCTTACAGCCCATAACCAGCCCATCGGGAAATGTGTTGGCTCTATTTTTGAAATATATCTACAGTCTGACCATTTCTTGCCACCTCACTGCTGCCAACCTGTTCTGAGAATCATCTCACCTGGAGTGTAACAGCCTCCTAACTGGTCTTGCTTGTACCTTTTACCCATTATATAGTCAGTTGTTAATGTGACAGCCAAAGTGACCCTTTTAAAATGTCATGGTCAGATCACATCATTCCTCTTTTCAAAACGCTACGATGGCTCTCAATTTCACTCTGACTAAAAGCCAGCATCCTTACAATGGCTTACCAAGCCCAGATGTCAGTGGTCCCCAACCTTTTTGGCACCAGGGACCGTTTTCATGGAAGACAATTTTTCCGCACACCAGAGAGCGGGGCATGGTTTTGGGATGATTCAAGCACATTACATTTATTGTGTACTTTATTTCTATTACTATTACATTGTAATATATAATGAAATAATTATATAACTCAGCATAGGTTGGGGCCCCTGCCTTGTGTGATCCTATCTCCTGCAACTTCTTTGACTCATTACCTACTCCTGCCCAAGTTCTCTCTGCTCAAGCCACACTGGCCTTGTTTTTTCTCAAACGTGCAAGGCAGCTATCACCTTTGAGCCTTTATTCTTAGTTGTTTCCTACTCCCCGATATGCTCTTCCCTCACCTACATCAAAATCTGCTCAAATATCACCATTGCAAGTAGGTCTGTTCTCATAATCCTATTTAATAGTGCAACTTGCAGCCCACAACCCCGGCATCCCTGATGCCCCTAATTCTTTTTTCCCCTCCAAAGTGCATATACCCTTGACATAATTTGAAAAATAAATTACAAAGAAGTTAATGATTTATTATCTGTCTCCCCTTGTTAGTACGGAAATTCCTCAAGGGCAGAGATTTCAATCTCTTTTGTTTAATACCTAAACCAATGTTGCCACATAATAGTTACCAATAAATACCTGTGGATAGAATGCATGAAAGGGTTTTTAATGTGGTGGAGTAACAGCTGTGAGAACTATGCACAAAGAGCAACCGGAGTGAAGAAGGACTAGAACTAGGTAGGAGGGTAAAGAACTTTGCAAGGCTGCGAGGCCTAAGCTGAATCTCAAAGGAGATCCAGGAGACAGTGTAAAGAAGAGAAAGGTGTGTTACAGGAAGAACAAATTGCACAGGTGAGCATGCAACAGTTTTGAGGGATGAGTAGCATGAAGGGGCAGTTATGAGAGATGAACTTTAGAGGCTGAAGAGAATCAGATCACGAAGCCTTTTGTGTACCACAGCAAGGAGCATTGAACCAATGCTAGAGGGAGCTCCTTATAGGAAATCATTGAAGTATTTAAACTGGCCATAATATGGAAGACAATTGAAAGTAGGAATCACAGTTAAAATGCTACTGCAGTAGTCCAGGTAAGAAGCCACGTGGGCTTGCACTGAGCCATGTCTGTGGGGACAGAGATGGGGTCACTTTCAAGAGATATTTAGGAGGTGTTATAAAAAGGTGCAGATGGCCTATTGGATATATTGGGTGAAGGTTGAATTTCTGGGTTGGGTGATTAGGGAATGACAGTGTCCCTAAATGAGATAGGAATTAGAGGGAAAACATTTGGTTTTGGTCAAAGAGAATTTAGTTTCAGACATGGTATACTTAAGATATGGACGTGAGTTTGAGGTGTTGATACGATCAGCGTACTTGTTGAAGTGAGGTCTCTATGTTGGGAAGGATGAGCTGTGTATCTTGACATTGTAGTATAAAGCTGGTTGTTAGAGCCAAAAATGTGGATAAGACTGGGAGAAAGCAGTGAATTTCCTAGAGTGTCAGAGAGAGTGGCCAGAGGAGGCCAAACAGGGCCTTCTCTCAAGTGGAATCTGAAGAGCAAGGGCCCTATTTGTCTTTGGCCTTTAATTCACATGGTTGTTTCAGAGAAAGAAATTAAATTCAAACTATTGACATAAAAGAGAAAAAAAATGTTATTTTTCTAAAACCCGAGAGAAATTGAAAATTTGACACTTAAAGCATATTTTATTTTTAGAGTTCAGATAAACAACTGTCTGTAACCCCCTATACAAATAGCAAGATTTAGTAGAGATTTCAGCTACTTTTGCCAAAATACCACATGCAAAGGCTAAAAGGTAAGGATAGAAAATAAATGACTTAATATTTTATCTCCACTTGGGGGCACTATGAAACCACTTATCATTTTATAGTCAAATATGCATAATTTATTATTAGTTCATTACTTAATCAGTGCAGAGGTTACAGACTCAACTCTTCTTGTCAAAAGTTATTATTTGGTGCCTGAGGAAATCAATACAGATTATGATATAGCATTAATTTAAATCTGAAAAAGAGAAAAAAAGGCCTCTTCTAGAGCTGCTTAGTCCAATACAGCAGCCACTAGTCACATGTGGTATTTACATTGAAATGAATTAAAATTAAACATTGGTTGTACTAGTCACAAGTGTTTACTAGCCACATGTGATGAATGGCCACTGTATTGGAGAGCACAGATATAGAACATATTCATCATCACAGTTTTTTACTGGACAGTGCTGTACAGAGTAACTCCAGTAACCATCATACTGATCACTAACTACTAGTTATCGCTTCCTTGAAAAGCTGACAGAATTTACCTGTAAAACTATCTCTAGATGATATTTCTTTGAAAATATTTTTAGTGATACTACTTACTCAATTTCTTTAGTAGCTACAGAAAACTGCAAGCTGTTTATTTCACTTTGAATCAGTTTTTGCTATTATTTTTTACAGAAATTTCTGCATTTTGTGAAAATTTTCAAGTTATGAACATGTTCTCAAATTAATTTCTTAATCTCTTTTCTATATTCAGTTATTTTCCCTTCTTCATTTCTAGTGTTACTACTTTTGCTTTCTCTCTTTTTACTTTATTAATCTCAATAGAATTACATCTATTTTACTAGTCTTTTCAAAGAACCAAACTCTGACATTTCTTGATCCTTTCTATTGACATTTCTTTGCTATTTCATTGACTTTTGCTCTTTATCTTTACATTTAAAGATAAAGATATTTTTACAGATATCTTTAAAATCTATATTTCAAATATCTTTCAGTTTATTTTGTTATCTTTCTAGCCTTTAATTTGGATGCTTAGCTAATTAATTTTCAGCCTTTTCTCTTTTCCAAATAAGCATACAAAGCTATCCATTTCTCTCTAAATACCACTTTCTCTGCAACACACAAATTTGATCCAGTTATATTATGCTATAGATAAATTCGTATTTCTACCCTCATTTGTTTTTATTTCTATTAATCTATTCTTCTGTGCTTCCTTTATTCTTTGTTTACCTTTTGTTTTTGTCTGTTTTATTTTTAGTGTTAAATTTGTTTTCCTATTCCATATTTTCCCCTCTACTGGTTTGGAAGGTTTAGAGTTTTTTAATATTTTTTAGTGATTAGTTTTAAAATTTAACATGCTTATTTAACTTAATAAAGATTTAAGTTAAACAAATATCTTAGCCTCCCTACCAAATAATACAAAAACTTTAAAATATTTTAACTTCATTAGCATGACTTGTATAACATTGCAGTGTAATATTTTAGTTTTATCCTATTGTAACCCCACAGACTATTATAATTTTATAGAGATAATATTTATTTAGATTTACATAAACATTTCTATTTTATATATTTCTTATATCTCAGTTTATTCTTTTGGGATAATCTCTCTTTTTGAAATATGTCCTTTAGAAATTCTTCTAGCAATAATCTATTGATAGATTGATAGATTTACTATAGTAAATTATCTTTGCATAAAAATGTTTTAAATTTACCCTTGTTTTTGTAAAGATTGTTTTTTTCAGGTTCTCAATTTTAAACTGACAGTTGTTTTCTTTTTGCACTTTGAGGATATTATTGTACTGACTTCTGGTTTCCATCATTGCTATTAGGATGTCTTCCATTCATCTGATTATTATTTCTATGAAAGTGACCTTTTTTCTCTGGCTGCTTTTTTTTTTAAGACTTTATTTTTTTAGAATAGTTTTAGATTCACAGCAAAATTAAAAGGAAAGTATAAAGATATCTCATGTATTCCCTGCCCACATACATGCATAGCTTCCCCCATTATCAACATCTCCCACAGGAGGGGTACATTTGTTGCAATTGATAAACCTACACTGATATATCATCACCCAAAGCCCGTAGTTTGTATTATGGTTCACTCTTGGTGTTGTGCATTCTATGGATTTGGACAAATGTATAATGACATGTATCCACCATTTTACTATTACACAGAGTAGTTTTACTGTCCTAAAAATCCTCTACGTACTTTCTATTTATCGCTTCCTCTGCACCCCAACCCCTGGCAACCACTGATCATTTTACTGTCTGCATAGCTTTGTCTTTGCTGGAATGTCATATGGTTACAATTATGTAACATGTACCCTTCTTGGATTCGCTTCTTTCTCTTAGTAATATGCATTTAAGATTTCTCCATGTCTTCTCATGGCTTGATAGCTCATTTCTTTTTAGCACTGAATAATATTCCATTGTCTGGATAGTTTACTTATCCATTCAGCTACAGAAGATTGTCTCAGTTGCTCCCAAGTTTGGGCAATTCTGGATAAGCTGCTATAAACATCCGTATACAGGTGTTTGTGTAGACATAAGTTTGCAACTTCTTTTGGTTGAAAAATTGGTGTGATTGTTGGATTGTATTGGAAGACCATGGCTAGTCTTGTAAGAAACCATCTGGCTGCTTTTTAGATCTTCTATTTACCCTCTGTGATCTGCAGTTTCACTATAATATGGCTAATTGTTGATTTTTTAATTTTTAATCCTGTTTGGAATATAGTATGCTTTCAAGTCTATGGAGTTACGTATCTTCTTGATTCTGAAAAATTCTCAGCCATTATCTCTTCAAACTTTTTCATTTTTAGAAGTTCCATTTGATTCCTTTCCAAATCTGTCTATTTTTCCTTTATGGTTTTTTGCTTTTTTCTCAAACGTGTGATTCTGTCATTTATTTCTTTAATAATTTCATATGGAACAATTTTATGTTCTATATCTGACAATTCTAGTATTTAAACTTTTTGAGTTGAAGTCTATCATTTTGATTTTTTTCCTAACAGTGTCTTATGATTTCTTACTGTATTGGGAGTCTCCAAGATCATCCCTAGGTTTGATGATTTATGAGGAAAACTCACAAGATTTAGCATATAGTCAGACTCATGGCTATGATTTTTTATAGTGAAAGTGAAAGAATGCAAAGCACGAACTTTCAAGAGTCCTCTTCCAGTGGTTCACATAGGATGTGCATGTTCCCCCAGCAAAGAGTTGTGACCAAACTGAAATATCTATCAGGGATGCTCCTTAGAGACTTAGTACTCTGCATTTTTTGACTAGGAACTGGTCATTCAAGTACCCTTTGTCTAGCATGTAACAAAATTTTTAACTACAGAGGGAAAGCAGCTTGTTTAGATACAATGAGCCGCTCTTATTTAGACAAGGTAGTAACTCTCTTGGAATCTGAGTTCCAAGACACGAGCCAAAGGCCTACCTTGCAAGCAGCCCTTTTTCAGGATAGCAGTCTTGGGCCTGCAGTGTTAGCTCTTTTCTATACACTTACCTACTAGTGAATTTGTTGATCTTTTCATTTTTTTCCTTCAAGATTAAGGAAGGAGAATTTGTTGATCTTTGATTGTGATCTCCTATTTGCTTGTTCTCAATCACTGGAAATCCAGAGGGAGCCAGGATTTGCTATTAACTTAAACCAGCACCAGTATCAATTAGGTTGGGTTAGGTTTTGCCATGATGACAAACAACCCCAAAAGATATCAATAGCCCAAAATAACAAAATTTTATCTCTCACTTGTGTCTACAGGGAGGTGGAGACTGTACTCTGTGTTGCCCTCACTCTCACGCCCAGGCTCTCTAGTACCCCATTCTCAGTTGGCTTGGCACTGCCTCTTAAAATTACCATTCGAAAGTGACACCCTGCGCTTCTACTCGCAACTCATTGGCCAAAGAGGTCAGATGGCTTCATGCAATCACCGTATGTCTAGAAAGAGGAGTGCTAAAAATATATGCTGAACAGCACTAATTAATACTTGTTAAAAGGTATAGCAGTACTGTTTCTTACTATGCTTCAAGCAGAGGTTCCTAACCTGTGATATGTTGTCTCCTAGGGGCTGCTCAATATTGAAACATGGACCATAAAAGTATTCTGTTTTTTCTTGGCCATATCATTTTAGAGAGTTTGTATTTGATACTAACAGCTTTGGAGTTCTCTCCATGGTTCTTCTGCTATCCTCTTCCTCTCTGTTCTTTTTCTCCACTTTTACTTCCACAATACAAAGTATATTGTATTGGAAGAGGCAAATGTATTCTTAATTACATTAATTGTTACTTAATAGTAAAGTAATAAGTAAATAAAGTTTATTGTGTTAGTAAAGATATATACATTTCTATGGAATAATTTGTATGCCATGATATTAGAAATATACTAAATTAGTTTGAGAGAATAAGGTCAGAAAGATCCCTGTAGCCATAGGTGAGGAAAGAGGAGGTGATGGTGGTTGGCTATTTACAATCTTGCTATCGATACAAAGAGTGAAGTAAGGCAAGGACACAGTCGGTGTTCAGTCAAGTGAAACAGAGGATCCAGCTTCAGTTGTACTGACTCCAGTTACAGAGCCTCCAATTAGCTTAAGAATATTATAAAAAGAAAAGGCATTTGCAAATGAAGAAAACAGTAATTAGTCACAGAGCAACAGTGAGCTAGCTAGGTATCTCTACCATGGAGAAAAACCTGATAGGAATAGTGCTGGTGGTAGTGCTGGGAGGTGGTGTTGAAAAGAGACAAAGAGTGAAAGTCTTTGGAGAAGGGCTACAGTTGTGTACCAAAAAGTCACACTGGGACTGCGTATTGGAGAAATTTTGAGCATGCTGCCTATTTCTCTTCCCCTTGCTGGGACTCTAACCAACACAAATTAACCTGATGTGCTGCCTCCTCCAACTTGTCTGTCTCTTTGGATAAATGGTGGCTTTTTCTTGTGAATCTCTCATTAGCGGTTTTTAAAGAATGTTACTATGAAAGGAAAAGGAAAATTTTTTTAAAAAGAAAGGAGAATAGTCTCATTTTAGTCTATTTGACTGAAGTAGATGTCGAAAGAAATATAGTAGAAAGAAATATAAATAACTTCTAATTCTACCATCTGAATTAATCCCTTAACATTTGGCATTTTTATACAATTGAGATAATAATGTATATACAATTTTGTATTCTTATTTTTCTACCTTTCTCCTAAGTATTTTCTTGTCATTTAAACCCTTCATAAATATCGTTTTGAAGCCTATGAGATATTCTATCATATGACTGTATCAAGGTATTTCCCTCCTTTTTATTTTTGTGTAAAATAATTCAGAATGAACCGCTTTACTCTCAAAGCTGTTAACTTTTTCCATTTGGGGGGAATGGAAGTTAATATTAGTCCTAAAACAACACTAATAACAAATCCACAAATAAATAAAAACCATGAAACCATCATGGATTTTAAAAAATTATCAGCACTGTGATATTAGCTCTGGAAATTGAGATTTGCTTTTACTTTTAAGTCATCCCTGGTGTGTGGTAGCCAACCCAATACCATCGTCAGTAGATTTAATTAAATAATATTTTAGAGAGAAGTCAAAGGCTATCTTAACCAGAAAAGTCTTGTTGGTCCCATTTTCAAGATATATCCAGAATTCTAACAGTTCTCACCACCTGCACCTCTGTCACCTCGGATCATTGCAGTAACTTCCTAACTCTTCTCGCTTCTCCTCTTCTTCCTCCGGACTCTACTCTTCCCACATCCAGAGGGATTTGTCCAAACTTGAGTCAGATTACGTTGCTCCTCTGCTCAATACACTCCAGCTAGTCTCACCTAATTTAGAATAAATGCCCAGCTTCTTACATGACAGTCTCTCCTGCTGTGTGCAGCTGTACAAACGCGTCAGGCACACTCCTGCCTTATGGCCCTTGGCTTCCTGTTCCCTCTTTCTAAAATGCTTTTCCCTCAATGGTCACTAGGATTGTTCCCTCACCTCCTTCTTGTATTTTTTCAAATGTCATTTTCTTAGTGAGGCCTTCTTTAAATAGCACATTTAACATTATAATTTCCCTGCTCCCCATACTTCGTAACTCCCTTCCTTGCTATACTACTTTTTATAATACTTATCCTTCTTACATTCTCTATAATTGAATTATTTAGTTGTTTATTTGTTTTCTCTCCTCACTGTAATGCCAGTTCTCAGAATGCAGAACATTTTATCAGTTTTGTTCAGTACTGTATTCCCAGTGCCTAATGCAATGCCTGGTCCATAGTTGATACTTGATAAATATTGTTTGAATATGTGAACAAAGGTTTTTTTTTTTTTCTTGGACATAAAGAACAAATTATAAAATGTTTTCTATGGAGAAGCAGTATTAGCCATATTAGTGAACGTGGCTGGCTCAGCAGACTGATGTATCCTCCAAAGTGCGAGACAAAAAGAGATGTCCTTTGCAGGCGTCTCCCTTTCTGGGCAACCTAGTTTATAACACTGAGATATTTAGGGATGAAGGGTGTTCCCAAGGGCAGATCCTTTTTGTGGAAATGCCCTTGGCTGGCAGGGTGGATAACACATAGCATTAGGGGTTTGGCTTTCCATGGAGGCATCACATGGTCCTAAATGAAGTATTTCTATGTTCAAATAAATTAAGTAAACTGAAGTCTGTGCCCTCCTGATGCTTACTTTTGTGTATCTCCTCTTCCTGTGATCTGAGGGGAGGCACCTTCATTTGTTCATTTATGGCTATAGCCCAAATGTCCTTGGCATTGACTTTCCGGTTCTTGCTGATGCCATGGTAGAGCAAATTCATGGAAATGTTGACAAGGCACCAAGGGGCAAGCAGTGTACCTATTTGTGCCCCCAGCTCTGGGAAGCTGCTGAGGGCAGGATGCAAGCAGAGCTGTCTTCCCTCTCCACCTTGTCACCACCTCTGAGGGGGATGGCTGGCTCTATCTCTGGTGGGGACTCTCCAAGGGCTCTTTGTAATAACCAGATATTCTCCCCACTCTAAACTGGGTTCTTTCCCCTCAGCAATCTTAGGCTAGCCCAAACTCCCCATAGTGCTAGAAATAACCCCTTGTGGGAAGGGCAAGAGGGTGCTGCCCATCTCAGAAGTTTGGGAGCCAGGGGCCGGGTGAGTCAGGGTTCACAGGTTCCAGCACCCAAGTGGGTGTGAAGTAGCAGTGACAGCAGCTGTGTTTCTAGTCCTAAACAGGAATTTCTGGTTTGGGTGTGAGTCTAAGTAAATGATTGGTTTCAAACAATGCTACAAGGCTCAGGCTGAGACAGGCATGCTAAGTGGGTCAGGTCAGTGTCAATCACAAGTTACCCAATCTGTCTGGTGAGTGCCCAGAGCATGCTCCTTGTACTCCAGCCCATCTATGCTTTCATCTGTCCTCACCAGCTGGTCCTTGCTGCTTAATTTTCTATGACCAGGAGCAACATGGAACAAGGGAGGAAGGACTCAATCCAAGTAGCAATTCATTATAATGAAGATGAATTTTCCATCTTCCTCTTATAATTAAGATGGCTCTGCTTCTACCCTCCATTTTTTTCTTGCCAATTTGTTCCACAGATTTAAATCTAAAAATTTTGTCTCTCTTTTTTCATACTTCTCCCACACCTATTCCAACCACACACCAATTTCTTTCAGTGGTTCCTTTCTATTCTTTCACTTCCGTTTTTCAAACCACCACCCTTGTCCTGGCCCAGAGCCATCCCACCTCACTCTTTATAGTGGTCTTCAACCCATCACGTACAACTCTAGTTCTCAAAGTGTGATCCTTGGACTAGCAGCATCGGTATCACTTGGGATCCTGTTAGAAATGCAAACTCTCGGGCTTCATCCTAGACCTACTGAATCAAAAACTCTGACGTGGGGCTCAGCAATTTTTATTTTAACAAGTCCTCTGGGTAAAAGCCTCCGAACCACTGAGGAACATCATAAACAGAGTCCCCTGCTCTTGTTTCATCAATTGCCTCTTCAGAGCCCACATGAAGGGTTCCCTATTCCCTACAGGGTTAAGTTCAAACTTAATCCTGGACCCAGCTGCAATTCAAGGCCTTCTACAACTGTATCAGCTCCTCTTTCTGCATTTCCTTTGCTCCGCTGACACTTTCTGTTCTCTGCTGTTCTATGCCATTCCATGCCACCCCCTCCCCATGTTTTTTATACTTACTCATATCCTATGCATCTGCAGCAACATAAGTCAAGTCTTAGTTCTGAGCCCAGCCCAGCACTTTCTCCTCCCTCTGCACTTATTCTGGTCTTATGCATTTATATGGTCTCATGCGTCATTTAGCACTTATTCATTGTATCTTGCATTGACAATCATCATTCTTTGTCTATGGTTCTAGATTCTTGTAGACTATGAGCTTCTTGAGGTTTTATAATATTAAGCTTCTTTGTATCACACTCACAATGCCTCGTTACTTCCTTATAGTTTGTATCAGTGTTTCCAAAACTGGCCTAATAATAGGAACACCTGGTATGTTTGTAGAAAACATGGATTCCCAAAGCCCCAGCATAGGCCTTGTGAATTGGAGTCTTCAGGGGAGGGTTCTCAGGGGAGGGTCCCGAGAATCCATGGCTTGAGTAAGTACCAAGTGTTCCCATTATCAGGCATGTTTGGGAAATACCACTGTAAATAGCAAATGATCAGACATGGGGATTTTGTTTAATGGGTGATATTTGGATTAAAAGAAACACAAAAGAGGGAAATAGTCTTTTTTAGACACACCTCGTGAGCACTTGATAAGTACTTGCTGAATACTTGAGTCTATAAAGGGAGTTTGGGAGGAACAATGAAGGAAGGTCAATGGGGGAGAGATGCAGGAGGAGAAACTAGGGGGAGGAGAATGACAAGACAACAGTGCAATTGGACTGTGTGATTTAAATGACTTGTTTCTCCTGGGAACATGTTACCCTCATGCTGGCTGGTGAGTAGGAGCCAAGTAATAAGGTGGAGGAGATGAGTAGGAATCAAAGGAGATGATGATAAAATGGAAATCCCTTTTATCCAGTCTGACTCTGTGATCTGGGTGATTTTGACATTCGTGAACCACCACAAGCCAGGGAATTGTTTTCTCCCTGAAGCATATATTGCAGAAATCCCTAAGAGGGATCTTGGTTTTAGAATTGTGTCAGAGGCCAACTTCTGTCACTTTGTAGATGAAGAAATAGCCCAGAAAATTTAACAATTTGCCCTAGAATGCATTGTTATTTATTGCCAGAGCTGAAACTAACTCTGAATCAACCATCCTATGCCTCTTACAACAAACAAAAAAACTACAGCTTAAAAAAATATTACTTTTTAAAGTCATGTCTTATGAATATTTTATATAAAGGCAAGCATAATTAATGCTTAACTTGATCCCAAATTTTTGGAAGTGAGATGTAATCCTAAAAAAGTGTCAATAACTGAGATGAATGGAAATAATGATGTAAAAGCAAGTAACATAGTGACTAAAATATACTTGGCATTAATATCTGTTTATTCTTCTGATCTTTGAATTGTGAATTCAAACCTGACCTGAAAGTCCATCTGCTTCCACTGTTTGCTTAATTAAGGAAATTAGCTTTGGAGTTTTCAGATCAGAGTTTGAATCCTGGCTCTGTCACACACTGGGTAATTTTGTTCATAATTATTTAATACTTAATTAATATGTTCACAATTATGTAGTTATCTCTATAAGCCTTGGTTTTCATCAAAGTGGTGATAATAACATCTCACATGATTGCTTTGAAGGTTAAGTGTACTGACGTTTGAAAAGTGCTTAGCACATTTAGCAAGTACTCAATAAATGTGTTATCTTTTATTATTGATTTATAGAAAAACTTTAGTCTGATCAGCACCTTCTTATAAAAAGGCAGTAATGGAAACAGCGATGTCTGAACCAACTACTTGAGTTTGAATCCTAGACCCACCACCTACTATATGAGTGATTGGAAATGTTATTTAACTACTCCATCCTTCAGTTCTTACCCCCATTTTACAGATGAACACCTTGTGCCTAACTCATGGGGTCATTGTGGGGAGTAAATAATTCAATGCCCGGCACAACATAAATAATAATATTTGTTATCATTAATATATTTCTTCCTGACTTGTGAAAGATCATATGGGCTGACTAAACACAGTTGGTATGTGCCTCCTCCACAAAGAGGAGCCAGAACAATAGACAGATACTCACATTTCAAACAGATTGTTTAAGAGAGAACACTAGGATTCACCAGGGAAGTGAAGGGAAGCAACAAAAGTAAGGAGTGGGTTCAGGGCAGGTTGCCCAGCCACGACCTGGCTGAGAGCTGGGAGAAGCTCCTGGAAGCAGTAAAAGAGAAATACTCAGGGCTTCCCACTCTGCAGCAGGTGTTTACAATCTTGGCCAGATGAGAACCCTCAGCCTGCCTGGGCCTTGGACCTAACCATAGGTAGCTGCCTGGAGATTGCAGAGAGATGTTGTTCCAGAAAGAGACCCTACCGAGAATCCCACAGGCATCCCAGCCTAGAGCAGCTTCAGCTGGGCACCATTCTGAGCAGCTAGATACCGCAGATCTATAGAGACAGCTGTTGCTGTTAAACTTCTCTGAGGAGGGAGAGGGAAGACCAGAAACTCACACACAGCCCTGGGAAGATCTCCACCACCCCCTCGGAAGGTCCCCAACACTCCTAGAAAGATCCTCATCCCCCTTCAGGCTGCTGTTGAGATTGAAATGTAAGCGGACCTCACTCCTTTTTGCCCACACTGCTTGCGTTGGAGGGGCCCTGCCCTTTCTGGCCCTGCCTACAGGCTCAAGGTGCCATTTTGAGAGTTTAACATTGGGCTGAGATTGGGCTGACAAGCCTGTAGTTGCTTCCTGGCTGAGAACTGACAGGGAAACCAGGCTTTCCTACACATGCCTAAGACAATACCCACCATGCTGCAATGGGCTGCTGTGAGAACAAGACACAAGTGGACTGCACTCCCCACAGCCTTTTACCCATGCTGCTTACCTGGGAGGGGCCCCACCCTCCCTAATCATGGGCCCAAGGTGCCATTTTGAGAATTTAACTCTGGGTTGCAGCCTGCCCTTGGGCTGAGTTTTAGGCGATACGGCTGCAACTTCCACATAGCAAGAGAGGGACAGGGGAGACCAAGCTCTCCTAAGAAAACTTAGGACAACACTCATCACCCTGCTACAAGTGGCTGTGGGATTGAGGACTAGCCCACTAAACTCCTCACAGCTACCAGCAAGACGAACATGGACTGCTTAGGTCCATGTGGGTTGTTCTACCACTGTTACTGCCATCACCCACATCACACCTGCTGCCCAGAAGGCTAAGAACCTCCCCACACACCTGGCCTACCATTCCCACTACTGCCTCTTAGCAAGACACTTAACCTAAGTGTAAGTTCTTAGGGCCATCTAAGAACCATCCCTCCAGGACCCACTAATAATGGTGCCAGGATAAATTTCTCTGGGGCCTAAAAATAGATACACAGCCCAATGCTGCCACCACTGGGGCCCAAAGACTGGCTCAGTTGGTGTCCAAGTCACCAGGTCACTTCAACACAGCCTCAACTGATAACCATACCCTAAGCCACTGAGGAAATCACAGATACCACTGACCCTATGTACTGCTGAAGAAATCATATAAAGATCACACTCCTGCAGGTACCCCAATTCAAACCAACATATATACCAGGAAAATTTCTCCTTTATGAGAGCAATTGCAAAAATTGAAGAAGTGATTGCTCTACCAGATGTGCAGCTATCAATGAAAGGACACAGGAAACATGAAAAAGCAAAAAAAAAAAAAAAATGATACCACAAAAGGATTACAATTGTGCAGCAAAAGATCCCAATCAAAAAGAATTCCTTGAAATACCAGACAAAGAATTCAAAATATTGGTTTTAAAGAACCTCAATAAGATGTAAGAGAAATCTTAAAACTGATACAAAAAAACCAGAAAACCAGTAGAGGATATGAATGAAAAATTTACCAAGGAGATAGACATCTTTAAAAAAAATAAAACAAAAAACCCCAGAAATTCCACAACTGGAAAATTCATTGACAGAGATACAAAATACATTAGAAATCTTCAATAATACACTAGACCAAGCAGCAGAAAGACTCCATGAACTTGAAGACATGTCTTTTGAAATAAACCAGCCAGACAAAAATAAGCAGCAAAGAATTTAAAAGAATGAACAAAGCCTTTGAGATGTCTGGGACTACAAAAAGGGATGGAACTTATGAATTATTATTATTCCCTGGGGAGAAAATAGATTAAAAAGTTTAGAAAACCTATTTAAGAAAATAATTGATAAACATTTCCTGAGTCTAATAAGAGATTTACACATCCAGATACAGGAGGTCCAGCAATCCTCTGGCAGATACACAGCAAAAAGGACTTCCCCATGGCATATTATAATCAGAATCTCTAAAGTCAGCTTGAGAGAAAGAATTTTCAAGTAGTAAGAGAAAAGCATCTAGTCACCTATAAAGGAAACCCCATCAGACTAACAGTGGACTTCTCAGCAGAAACCTTACAGGCCAGAAGTGAATGAGATGGCATTTTCAAAGTGCTGAAAGAAAAACACCATAGCCGGGAATTTTATATCCTGCCAGAGTAAGCTTCATAAATTAAGGAGAAATAAAGTCTTTCCCAGACAAGCAAACACTGAGGGAATTTGTCACCAGTAGATGAGCCCTACGTGAAATGCTCAAATGGGTCTTTTTTTTTTTTTTTTTTTTTTTTGAGACAGAGTCTCACTCTGTTGCCTGGGCTAGAGTGCCATGGCATCAGCCTAGCTCACAGCAACCTCAAACTCCTGGACTCAAGCGATCCTCCTGCCTCAGCCTCCCAAGTAGCTGCAACTACAGGCATGCACCACCATGCCCGGCTAACTTTTTCTATATATTTTTAGTTGGCCAATTAATTTCTTTCTATTTTTAGTAGAGACAGGGTCTCTCTCTTGCTCAGGCTGGTCTCGAACTCCTGAGCTCAAACAATCCTCCTGCCTGGGCCTCCCAGAGTGCTAGGATTACAGGCGTGAGCCACCGGCCAGGCCAAATGGGTCTTAAACATACGAATCAAAGCTAGATATTCATCATCATGAAAATACATGAAAATATAAAACTCACAAGTCCTATAAAACAATCACAAAAGGAAGAAGAGAAAGGAATTAAATGGCAAAATGACAGAATTTCATTAAACCAAAAAGAGAAAAAAACAAAAACAAAAGAATTTCTATAACAGGATGGCAGAGTAGTGGGGACCTCCCAGCTCACCGCTCCCAGGGAAGGAGGTGAAGAACCAGGATGCTGCCTACACGGAGATCGCTCGCTCCCAAAGCAGCACTGTGAATTTGCAGAGAAGCAGCGTGGGACACTCAGCGCAAGAGAAAACGTGAGGGGAGAGTGCCAGGAGATCAGTGGAGGACACAGCGCAGGAGGGCTGCGCCCGCTCTGCTGGCCCAGGGCCATCTGACCTGCATGAGGATGCCACCATCCCCACTGATCCCCTGCCTGCTTAGACAGGGACACTCTTGGAGTTGATGCAAAGCCGTAGCACTAGACGACAGGCTCTGTGGGGAGGGGAAAATAGCGAGAGCCAACCTGAAAGGCCGCACACAGCTGCTCCCGTAGGCTCTGGGCAGGTGAGGAGATCCGCATTTTCTGTGCGGACAACGCACGTCTAAGAAACAAGTTTGCAATCTATTAATCTGGGCCTTCCGCCTGGTCGCCTCCAGCGCCACCATTCTCAGACCACTTCGCTTGGAGGTCCTGTTTGGAAACACGGTTTCAGGCTCCACCCCACTACCTGCCCAAGGGCTCTCCCGCTGGGGCGCTGGAGGCTATGCCCCAAGTAGCCCAGCGGCTGCTTCCTCGGTCTCTGGGCAGTGCGAGGAGAGCCGAGTTTTCTGTGCTGCAGGCCTGCATCTGTGGATCCCTGGTGCCTAAGTAGATTGCAGCCTACCGACCCAAGACCCTGCCAGTTCCTAGCCGCCTCCTGCTTCCCAGACGCTGAACTTGCCCCCTAGTTTGGGTTGGCCTGTTATCTGCATGCTCGTGAGCAACCAGAGAGTCCTGCTACCCACATGAGCCAAGAGATTGCTGCCGACAGTGAGCAGGAAGCTTTCTGCAGACTGTTTAGGCTGCAGCATCCCCGGGCGCATCCCATTCTACAGATTTGAATCAGACAGCAGGCACCATAGTGCTTCTCAACCAACTGGGCACCTTTGTCCTCCCCAGGGGACTTCAACTCTCCAGGCTTGGCCTGCTCATTCGTACACTGAAATTTCTCAACTTCAATCCAAACTGCAGAAGCCAGTGGGATCCAGGGGGTCCTGGGGCATTCTGAGTGTCTCCAGAGCCTGGTCATTCTGGGTGGACTGCCTCCCAGAGAAAGGGTTAGAGACGACCAGAGGGTGGACTTTCCTCCCCCAGACTCTTCCCTTTCCCTAGCCCTGGCTACAGAGAGAGACAACTGAGCTGACCCACAGAGGCTCCCAAAGGGAGTGGGGCTCAGATCTTACCTTTTGGGGTCCTGTAGTGGTCTGTGGAGTGTTTTGCCTGTGAGCTTGCTGCTAGCCAGTCTCTCCCTGCTGCTGCTTGCCTGGCAGCCCCATTAGAACAAAACAGGCCCTGAGGCAGTGGGACTTCAAACCATTGTAGTCTCCTCATGAATGACATGGGACCAGCATTCTTCGCTGGCATGGTCAGGGATGGATCTCCGGGGCCTGAGGACAGGCCCACGGCCAGATCATGTACACCCAGGTCTCGGTCACTTGCACACAGATACAGAGGGGATATTTGGGAATTAGACTGGCAAGGTTCAGGTACCTGTGGGGACAGAACAGCGGGGAGAGAGCAGTGTGGGTCCTAGATGCGGTGAGCTAGTGGGGCAGCCCTCCTCCTTTGGGAGGGCTGTGCTCCCAGCTCAGGCTGGGACCCTGACCAGGGAACCTCCCTGCCTGCAGCACAGTCATTGGAGACCTTGGCTGACTTGAGGTCTTACTTACAGGCAGAGACCCAGGAGAAACTGAGAAATAGGGGAGGGTTGAAAGGAGTGAGGCCTCCTCCATACTACCAGATTGTCGGTCTCAGACGGGCCCACCTGCACACACAGACTCTTCTGGTTAAGTGGGGCCACTTCAGCCCCTCCTGGGCAGCTTAGACCAGAGGTGGGTTGCAGTCCTTTAACACATGAATATCCCTTACCAGCATTCATGTGGAGCTGGAGGGAAGGTTCACCCAACTTAACCCCGCTCTCATTCCCCCACCTGCCTATGCTATCCTGGTGAATAAAGGATTCAATTCACCTAGAAGTTCCAGGGCCCCACCCACCACCTGGGGCATTAGAAGTCTTCCCCTGAGGAACTAGAGTTTGTCACAGGATCCAAAAACAACAGTGCACCTTGTTCTTTCCAGCAAACACTACCTACTGACAGGGAAGTCAGTTTGCATATCTGCAACAGCATTTAGTAACTCAATCATAGAAGGTGCAGTTGATTCACACCCATGAGCACCACCTACTGACTCAGAGATTAAACTAGGCATGGCGGTATCTAAACAAAAGAAAATTCAAAAATAAGAAGCAACATCTGTTCCAAATAAGAAATCACCAGCAAAAGAACTCTGGAAGTATGACAATTCAGAGTGAAAGGTCACCCACAAAATGGAACACCAGCTCCCTACCAATGGAAACCAACCAAAAGCAGAATATAGAAATGACAGATGAAGAATTTCAAACATGGATTGTAAGGAAGCCTAATGAAATACAAGACAAAATAGAAACCCAACAAAAAGAAACCACAAGAACAAGGCAGGAAATGAATGAAAAATTTACTAAAGGAAAATGAATTATTATTATTTTTGTTTGTTTTTTGAGACAGAGTCTCATTCTTTTTGCCCGGGCTAGAGTGCCATGGTGTCAGCCTAGCTCAGAGCAACCTCAAACTGCTGGGCTCAAGCAATCCTTCTGCCTCAGCCTCCTGAGTAGCTTGGGACTACAGGCATGCATCACCATGCCTGGCTAATTTTCTCTATATATTTTTAGTTGGCCAATTAATTTCTTTCTATTTTTTTTTAGTAGAAATGGAATCTTGCTCTTGCTCAGGCTAGTTTCTAACTCCTGACCTTGAGCAATCCACCCACCTCGGCCTCCCAAAGTGCTAGGATTACAGGTGTGAGCCACCATGCCCAGCCAGAAAATGAATTATTATAGAAAAATCAAACAGAACTTCTGGAAATGAAAAATTCATTCAAAGAATTACAAAACACAATGGATAGCCTTAATAACAGATTAGATCAGGCAGAAGAAAGAATCTCAGAGATTGAGGACAATGCTGTTCAACTAAAGAAGTTAGTCACAGAGATAGAGCAGAAATGTAAGAGGAATGAGCAAAGCTTTCAAGAATATCAGATTACATAAAGAGGCCTAACGTAAGAATCATAGGCATGCCTGAGGGTGAAGAAGAAAATACACAAGGGTTGGATAATTGATTTAAGTAAATAATTGAGGAAAATTTCCCTAGCCTTGCTAGGTATCTATATATCCAGGTATAAGAAGCTCATATGATCCCTGGGAGATTCATCACAAAGAGGAAAACACAACGACACATAATCATCAGTCTGGGCCAAAATAAAAATGAAAGAGGCCCTCCTACAAGCCATAAGGCAAAAGAAGCAGGTAACCTACAAAGGTAAACCCATCAGACTAACTTCAGACTTCTCAACTGAGACCTTATAGAAGAGACTGGGGCCCATTCTCACTCTTTTCAAACAGAATAACCCAGCCTAGAATCCTGTACCATGCAAAACTAAGTTTATGTTATGAAGGAGAAATAAAGACCTTCTCAGACAAGCAAAGACTGAGGAAATTCATCAACACATAACCTGCCCTCCAGGAAATACTCAGAACAGTGTTACATACGGATGAGCACAACAAACACTGACCAGTGTAAAATCATCCAAAAGCTAAAGGTGAAAGGCCAGATACTGCAATGGCCCAAGGAAGAAAACAAAGGAACAAAGTTCAACTCAACAGGATGAACACAAGAAATCTGCCCCACTTATCAATTTTTTCAGTAAATGTCAATGGCTTGAACTGCTCAATAAACATACATAGGCTGGCCAAATGGATAAATACACACAAGGCAAGTATCTGCTGGAAACAGTTTCTTCAGGAAACACATCTAACCCACAAGGATGCATTCAGACTCAAGGTGAAGGGATGGAAAACAATATTTCAATCAAATTGAAGCCAAAAGGAAGCTGGTCTGACAGTTATGATTTCAGATAACTTAGTCTTCAAATCAACAAAAGTAATGAAAGACAAAGAGGGTCACTACATAATGGTGGAGGGTATAATTCAACAAGAAGACATAACAATTCTAAATATTTACGTACCTAACTCAGGTGCCCCCAGATTCATAAAGCAAATTGTACTTGATCTAAACAAAATGATAAAGAGCAACACTGTAATAGCCAAGGACTTCAACACCCCCCTGAAAGAACAGGACAAATCCTCCAAACAGCAAATAACAAATAAATAATGGACTTAAATAGAACTCTAGAACAAATGGGACTGACTGACATTTACAGAACATTCTTCTCAAAAACTACTGAATATATGTTTTTCTCATCAGCTCATGGGACCTTCTCTAAGATTGATCATATCATAGGCCACAAAGCATGTGTCAACAAATTGAAAAAAATAGAAATTATGCCATGCATCTTCTCAGACCACAGTGGAATAAAATTAGAAATCAACTCCAATAGAAACTCTCATCTTTACACAAAGTCATGGAAACTAAACAACCTTTTCTGCTGAAAGATTATTGCGTTAAGGAGGAAATTAAGATGAAAACCAAAAGATTCTTTGAACTTAATGATAAAGGAGACCAAGTTATCAAAATCTGTTGGACATAGCTCAAGCAGTCCTGAGAGGAAATTTTATATCCATAGCTGCCTATATCCAAGAGACAGAAAGATCACAAATCAACAATCCTCCAAAGTGTCTCAAGAACTGGAAAAAGACAGGCAAACCAACCCCAAACCCAGTAGAAGAAAAGAAATAAAAAAATCAGAGCAGAACTAAATGAAATTGATAACAAAAAAAACTATGTGGAAGATTAATAAAACAAAAAGTTGGTTCTTTGAAAAAAATAAAATTGACACGTCTTTTGCTAGATTAATGAGAAGCAGAAAAGAAAGGACTCTAGTAAACTCAATCAGGAATGAAAAAGGAGAAATTACAACTGATACTACAGAAATACAAAATATCACCTATGAACACTATAAAAACATCTATGCATATAAACTGAAAAATGTGGAAGAAGTGGACAAATGCTTAGAAACGCACAGCCTCCCTAGGTTCAGTCAGGAAGAAATAGAATTCCTGAACAGACTAATATCAAGTACCAAAATTACAGCAGCAATAAAACACATTCTTAAAAAGAAAAGTCCCAGATGGTTTCACACCTGAATTTTACCAGACCTACAAAGAAGAACTAGTGCCTATCCTGCAGGAATTATTCCACAACATCAAGAAGGAAGGATTCCTCCCTAACACATTTCATGAAGCCAACATCACTCTGGTACCAAAACCAGGAAAGGATGCAACAAAAAAAGAAAACTAGAGATCAATATTGCTTATGAATATAGATGCAAAAATTCTCAACAAAATCCTAGCAAACAAAATTCAGGTGCTTTATCAAAACAGTAATCCATCACCACCAAATGGGCTTCATCCCAGAGATACAGGAATGGTTCAACATACACAAATATATATATGTAATTCACCACACAAATAGAAGCAAAAACAAAGACCATATGATTCTCTCAATAGATGCAGAAAAAGCATTCGACAAAATTTGGCACCCTTTTATATAAGAACACTTAACAAAATAGGCATAGACAGGCCTTTCTAAAACTGATAAAAGCCATATATGCCAAACTCACAGTCAACATCATACCAAATGCGGAAAAATTGAAAGCATTCCTGCTTAGAACTAGAGCCAGACAAGGTTGCCCTTTATCACCACTTCCATTCAACATAGTGCTGGAAGTCCTAGCCAGAGCAATCAGACAGGAGAAGGAAATCAAGGGCATCCAAATGGGGGCAGAAGAGGTCAAACTGTCACTCTTTGCTGACAATATGATCTTATATCTAGGAAACTCCAAAGATTCTGCCATGAGACTACTCGAATTGATAAACAAATTCAGCAAAGTCTCAGGTTACAAAATCAATGTACAGAAATCAGTAGCATCCCTATATACCAACAACAGTCAAACTGAGAACCAAATCAAAGACTCAATACTGTCACAATAGCAACAAAGAAAATAAAATACCTAGGAATATATTTAACTAAGGAGGTAAAAGACTTCTACAGGGAGAACTGTGAAACACTGAGGAAAGAAATAGCAGAGGACGTAAACAGATAAAATCCATACTATGTTCATGGATCAACAGAATCAACATTGTTAAAATGTCTATGCTACCCAAAGTGATCTACAGATTCAATGCAATCCCTATTAAAATGCCAAAATCATTTTTCACAGATCTAGAAAAAATAATCCTACATTTCATATGGAACCAGAGAAGACACCATATAGACAAAGTAATCCTAAGCAAAAAGAACAAATTGGGAGGCATAATTTTACCAGACTTCAAGCTATATTACAGCACTATAGTAATCAAAACAGCCTTTCATTGGCACAAGAATAGAAACTTAGACCAATGGAACAGGACTGTTGATCCAAATATAAAACTATCCTCTGATAGCCATCTGATTTTTGACAAAGCAGATAAGAACATACACTGGGGAAAAGGATCCCTATTCAATAAATAGGTGCTGGGAAAATTGGATAGCCACATGTAGAAGACTGAAATAGGATCTGCACCTCTCATCTCTCACAAAAATCAACTTATTATGGATAATAGACTTAAACCTAAGGCGTGAAATCATAAGAATTCTAGAAGAAAATATTGAAAAAACTCTTGTAGACATTAGTCTAGGCAAAGAATTTATGAATAAGACCTCAAAGGCAATCATAGCAACAACAAAAATAAATAAATGGGAGCAGATCAAATTAAAAAGTTTCTGCACAGCCAAAGAAACTATCACTACAGCAAATAGACAACCTACAGAATGAAAGAAGATATTTGCATGATATACATCCAATAAAGGGCTAATAACTAGAATCTATATACAACTTAAGAAAATCAGAACAGAAGAAAAAAATCGAACAACTCCATTAAAAAGTGGGCAAAGGGCATGAACAGAAATTTTTCAAAAGAAGATAGACTAATGACCAACAAATATGTGAAAAAATGTTCAACATCTCTAATCATCAGGGAAATGCAAATCAAAACCACAATAAGATATCATTTAATTCCAGTGAGAATGGCTTATATCAAAACATCCCAAAACAACAAGTGTTGGTATGGATGTAGAGAGATAGGAACACTCATACACTGCTGCTGAGACTGCAAACTGGCACAACCACTATGAAAGGTAATATGGAAATATCTCTAGGAACAAAAAGTATAACTACCTTTTGATCCAGCAATCCCATTAGGGAGTATCTATCCAAAGGAAAAAAATTCATCCTGCAATACAGATATCTGCACTCATGTTTATAGCAGCACAATTCACAATTGCAAAGACGTGGCAACAACCTAGTGCCCATCAATACATGAGTGATTTAATAAAATGTGATATATGTATACCATGGACTACTACTCAGCCACAAAAAGCAATGGTGAACTAACACCTCTTATATTATACTGGATGGTGCTGGAGCCCATTCTTCTAGGTGAGGTATCACAAGAATGGAAAAACAAGCACCACATGTACTCACTATCAAATTGTTACCAATTGATCAACACTTAAGTGCACATATTATAAGTACCATTCATCAGGTGTCAGGTGGGAGGGGAGGTGGGGACAGGTAAATTCACACTTAATAGGTGTGGTATGGGCTGTCTGGAGATGAGCATGTTTGTAGCTATGACTCAAATGATGCAAAGGCAATATATATAACCTGAACGTTTGTCCACCATAATAGTTTGAAATTAAAAAAGAATTCATATAACAACTAAAAAACAATGAACAATATGACAGGTAGAAGTCTCACATATCAGTATTAACCTTGAAGATATATGGATTAAATGCTTCAAAAGATACAGATTGGCAGAATGTATAAAAGAACATGATTCAACTGTATGCTGCGTACAAGAAACCCACCTTACCTGTTAAAACACATATAGACTGAAAGGAAAGGGTGGAAAAAGATATTCCATGCAAATGGAAACCCAAAGTAAGCATTAGTAGCTATACTTACATCAAGTGAAACATACTTTAGGTCAAAAATAGTAAGGGAAAATAAAGGCAAAGGTGATCATATAATAATGATAAAGGGATCAATTCAGCAAGAAGATATAACAATCCTAAATATATATGTACCAAATATTGGAGCATCCAGATTTACAATACAAATATTAATGGACCTAAAGAAAGAAATAGCAATACAATAATAGTGGGGAACGTCAACACTGCACTCACAGCACTAGACATATCATTGAGACAGAAAATCAACAAGGAAACATTGGACTTCATTTGGGCTTTATACCAAATAGACTTAACAGACATTTACAGAATATTCTACCCCAAAACTACAGAATATCCATTCTTGCCAACAGCACATGGACCATTCTCCAAAATATACCACGTTAGGCCATAAAACAATACTTAACAATTTTTATAAAAATCAAAATCATATCTGGTACCTTCTCAGACCACAATGGAATAAAGGTAGAAATCAATATGTAGAGGAACTTCAGAAACTATAATAATACATAGAAATTAAACAATATGCTCCTGAAAGATCAATGGGTCAACAAAAAAATTAAGATGGAAATTTACAATTTTTTTGAAAGGAATAAAATGAAAACACAACATATCAAAGCCTGTGGGATACAGCAAAAGCAGTGCTAAGAGGAATATTTATAGCATTAAAGGTCTACATCTAAAAAGTAGATACATCACAAATTAACAGCCTAACATTACACCTCAAGGAACTAGAAAAATAAGAAAACACAAAGCTAGCAGAAGAAAAGAAATAACAAAGAGCAGAGTAGAAGTAAATGAAATAGAGACCAGTAAGTAAGTAAGTAAATAAATAAGTAAAAAAGATCAATGAAATGAAAATTTGGTTCTTTTAATAGATAAAATTGATAAACTACTAGCTAGAATAAGAAGAATTTTCAAATAAACACAATCAGAAATGAAAAGGGAGACATTAGAACTGATACCACAGAAATACAAGTGATAATCAGAGACTATTATAACCAAGTATACACTCACAAACTAGAAAACCTACAGGAAAAGGATAAATTCCTGGAAACACACAACTTCCCATGATTGAATGAGAAAGAAATAGAACTTTTGTACAGACCAATAATAAGTAGCAAGATTGTTACTCAACTCAAAAAATGTCTCAAAAAGAAAAAAAGCCCAGGAATAGATGAATTCACAGCTGAATTCTACCAAACATACAAAGAAGAACTACCATGAATTCTCCTGAAAGTGTTCCAAAAAAATTGAGGAGGAAAGTAATCTCCCTGTCTCATTCTACAAGGCTAGTATCACCCTAATACCAAAACCAAACAAAGACACAACAATGACAACAAAGAAAACTACAGATTAATATCTTTGATGAATATACATGCAAAAATCTTCAATAAAATACTAACAAACCAAATCCCACAGCACATCAAAAGGGTGATATATCATGATCAGGTCAGTTTTAAACCAAGGATGCAAAGATGGCTCAATATACACAAATCAATAAATGTGATACATCATATAGACAGAATTAAGAACAAAAATCATATTATCATCTCAATGGATGCCAGAAAAGCATTCAGTAAAATTCAGCATCACTTCATGATAAAAATCCTCAAAAAATTAGACACAGAAGGGACATACCGCAAAACAATAAAGGTCATCATATACAACAAACCCACAGCCAACATCATACTTAATCTAGAAAAGTCAAAAGCATTTCCCCTAAGAATTAGAATAAAACAGGGACACCCACTTTCACCGCTCTTATTCAGCATCATGATGGAAGTACTCAGCAAAGCAATCAGGCAAGAGAAAAAAATAAAAGGTATCTGAATTAGAAAAGAGGAAGTCAAATTATCCCTGTTTGCTAAAGATGCCATCAAAAAACTCTTAGATTTGATAAACAAATTCAGTAATGTTTCAGTATACAAAATCAGAGTACAAAAATCAGTAGCATTTCTATACACCAATAATGATCTAGCCAAGAATCAAATCAAGAAGGCAATCCCATTTACAATAGCTGCAAAATACATACATACATACATACCTAGGAATATATTTAACCAAGGAGAAAGATCTTGACAGTTCTCCTTGATTGATTAAAGACTCAAACTACAAAAATACTAGAAGAAAACCTAGTGAAAACTCTTATGGACATTGTTGTAGGCAAGGAAGTCATGACTAGGACCCCAAAAGCACAGGCAACAAAAACAAAAATAAGGAAATGGAACTTAAACTACAAAGCTTCTACACAGCAGAAGAAATAATCAACAGTGAACAGACTGCAGAACGGAAGAAAATATTTGCAAACTGTACATCTGACGAAGGACTAATATCCAGAATTTACAAGGAACTCAAACAACTCAATAGCAACAACAAAGAAAACTCTCCTTTTTGTCTCTCTATTTCTAGGTCACCTCCAGGTCTGTGATTCATCTCTATATTTCTGAGTCTTAAGGTTGGAGGAACCCTTTGCCCAAGGATGAGAAAGTAACCAATTAGGCATGAAAGAAATGGCCAACAGTAAGAGAACAAGAACACTGGCAATATATGTTTAGAACAACTTTGAAAATGAAAAAAAAAGCTAGAGAAAATTTTAGGGAGTGTTAAAAAATGAGTTGATAATGATCTAGACAAACTAGAAACTATACTAAAATCCCTTGAAGCTAGCCCTATTTTCCTGGCATGAGAAAGAAAGAATGCAGCATCTCTAGGCTAGCCCAGAGATAAATTCTTTTATTCTTCCTTTCTTCCGTCTGGATTTTTGACAGTTAACTCTAGAAATTCTCATTCTGGTCTACTTACCTATTGATCAAATCCTGTCCCCCAGTACCTTAAGTGAAGCTCTTGCTGCAGTTCACTTTCCAGAGCTTTGCTTTGTGTATTTTAGCAGACACTAATTGCCTTCCCAGTAGCCCTTCCCTCATCTGTCCAGGGGCAGGGATCTGGTTCTGCAGGAGTATCTACCACTCCACCATGAGGCTCAGAGAAGAGGCTCTATTCCTAGTTCAAGGGGTCAACTTTAATTCGTATGAACCCATTATGGTGGTCTCATTGTTCTGCTAGTGAGCTGGTTTGAGCCTGGACATATATCTTAATTCTCACCAAAGAAATATAAAGGGGAGTCTTCTGGGGGCCTCCAGAAAATATGTCCTTATTCTTTTTTTCTTTTCTTTTTTTTTGAGACAGAGTCTTGCTCTGTTGCCATGGGTAGAGTGCAATGGCATCATGATAGCTCATTGAGACCTCAAACTTCTGTGCTCAAGTGATCCTCCTGAGCAACTGAAACTATACCCCAAACCACCACATCTGGCTAATTTTTTCTATTTTTAGTAGAGACGGGGTCTTGCTCTTGCTCAGGCTGGTCTCAAACTCCTGAGCTCAAGAAATCCTCTCACCACAGCTTCCCAGAGTACTAGGATTACAGGTGTGAGCCACTGCTCCTGGCCTCCTTATTCTTAAAAATAAATTCATGGGAATGAGCAGTCCCTGTTCTTCTACTGGATGCAGTTATTCCTGCATTTGGTATCAGGAACTGCAGTAGTTTTCCTGCAGCGGTAAGGGGAACTAGGAATAGAAGGGGAAAACATAAGGATGGAAAAAATGAGTCTTTGGTAATGTTGTAGAGCATGAGGTGCCTGAGTCCTGAAGCCATATTACTTTGGGAGTTCTTTTTATACAAGATAATAATTTTTTTTATTAATTAAGCCAAGTTGAATTGTATGTTATCTGTTATGTGTAGTTGGAAGTACCCTAAATAATATCCAAAGCCTTGTTCTGCATAGACAAAGACATTTTTCTCTAGATCTCATAACTTCAAGTTCTACCATCTCTGTGTAACTACCCAGAAAAGTTTCTGCTGAGAATAATTATCCTCTCCTCTGGACTCCATTATCAACTCAGTTTGGCATCTTTCTCTGCGTGCTCTCTCTCTCTCTTTCCCTTTCCCCATAAATGCAAGACCCCAGAACAGATTCTTTTGGTATTCCCAATTTCAAGCACACCACCTGAAAAAATGCAAACCTTTACCATGTCTTCTCTGGTACCGAGGATAGAAAGAGAACAGTTTTGGCTTTTGCAGTCTGCACATCGGTTTGCACTCATTTGTGTGTTGTATGCTTTAATGTAAAGAGTATAGATTTTGGAACTTACAAATCAGAGTTTGAGTCCAGGCTCCATCACTGACTAATTGCAGGTTTCATGCAAATTGCTTAACCTTCCTAAATTCTGTTTTCTCTTATGTAAAATATAGTTATTAATACCTTGCATCATTGTTATGAGTATTAAACAATGCGATGAATGTAAAATGTCAAGGACATAGTGAGCACTCAGTAACATCATGTATAATAGGTATCCACGTGTGTCTGGATACACAAATTTTCCTTGATTTACTTGTGCTCGCTGAAGAAGAAAATTCATGCTAAAAAGACAGTCATTAGTGGGCAATAGAAGAAGTGGAGGGTCTGATAAGAACTGGAAGATATTTAGATGTCATCTCATTAAAAGTCTCATTGTATAGACGAGGAAAAAGAAGCCCCAAATTTTTCTAAGACTTGTCCAAAGTCCCATTCCTCTTTGGTGTATTTTAATGTGTATTAATGAGGTTTTTGTCCCAGAACATTTGTTTCTGATGACAAGTCACATCTATTCCCCAACTTTGTCCCTTCTACCTATACTGGAACTTGGGTCAGGTGGCAGAAAGGAAATCGTCAATGGAAACACTTTCAAGACCAGGCCAAGTGGAATTGGGTAAGAGAGTACTTGCCAGGGAGATCTGAAAAATATCACATCATCCTTCCTGAGAGATACAAAATGAAACTTGGGAATGTGAACTGTTAACTAAAGAAAAGAATAAGGAATGATGGGGGTCATCTTCATACTAATTCTGATACTATCATAGATGTTGTAACCTCAGAAATTCAATTAATCTTATTTTCCTCATCCATATATGGCTTTGTTCTTTAAGTCATATTTATCTTTGTTATTTGAAAAATCATAATTAATGAGAGAGGAGGAGTGGAAACAAAGAAAATAAGAATGTGGAACGGTTTGGTCATCACTAAGTTAACCTTAAGTCAAACACCAGCATCCCACAGGACTCCTGACTTTCTCAAACTCGTGACACTATTGAAATTCGCTCAGAGGAACACTTAATCTTCTTTTGCAATCCAGGCTTAGTAGGATTTGTAGACAAAACAGTGATAAGACTTTGTGTTCGTTTGGTTGTATATTTAGTACAGCAGGTGTACCTGGATGAGTAGAATGAATATATTCCTAAACTCAGAAGCCATGGCATAAACATCATGTCCCAAGAGCCATCACTGCTGGGGTGGGAAAGGGAAAGAGAGCCCAACTAGATCGTGGGTCCCCTGAGAAGTAGAGGAGTCTTGGCAGCTGAGTACCTAGTCAGAGTGGGAGTGGGGTGGTTATTTCAAGAGTAAATCACAATACATGATTAAGTAGGTGAGCCAAGTGTATGTTAGGAGACAATATTTATGCTTAAGTTAAAAAATCAACTCCGGAAGTCAACTGTGGATCTTGCCAATCTTCATCTTCCTTCCTTCCCACTAACATACATCCCAGAAAGCCTGAAAACCAAAAGGGAACTGGGCATTTCTGTAATTCAGCCACTTGTCCCCACACACTTTCATGTCTTGTCCTCTCCAGACTCACAGATATACATGATTCTTCTAATATCATCTTTACTGGAAATGTAATTATTTTCATTTTAAACCCAACCATTTAAATGCTTTTATCTTAATTTTGTCTTACTCCCTTCTTCCTGTCTTACACCAGATATAGAGACCATACTTCAATTATTTTATTATAGTGAAAATTTCTCAATGAAATTGTTCCTCAATCATGGTAATTAGAATTGTTAAGCTTGGTTTATACATGACTAAACATTCACAGAAGAATTATCACACATTTCCATGAAGGGATGCATTCAAAAATGTCTATGACAACATGTTTACAGGCAAAGGCTTGGAGCAATCTAGGTTTCTGTCATAAGACAAATGGGGAAGTAAATGTGGGGAATTCTATTAACAATGGTCTAGATGTCCATGGGCCACAATGTGTAAATCTTAAAGACAGTGCTAAGGAAGGAAGAAACCAAATGAGCGCTATAGTAAAATAACACTTAAGTAAATTAAAATGGATGCATACAGGAAAATACATGTTTTACAAAGGTATAAGCAAATAAAATGATACCTGTCAAAATTAAAATGCATGTATATTTTGGGAGAAGGCAATAATGGTGGATAAAGGAATAAATTGACATAAAAATAAAGAGAAGGTATTTGCATGTATCAGTGATAATAATGCTCCATAAATGTGACAATAATGTGACTCAACTCTCTGTACTTGAGTTTCTAAATAAAGCTATAAATAAATAGCAAAAGGCAGGGAACACCTATAGTGGGGCAATTGAGATGTTTTTGATTGGGCTGGTATGAATCAGAAGTGCTATTTTCATAAAGGGGCAGACTTGGTGCATCCCAGGAATTGTATGCCATCTGAAGCCAGGTAAGTAAAAACTTCCATGGCAAGCAGCAGTCTTTTTACCTGGCAAATAGATGCGAATGTCAACATGACTGTCATGCTGGTAGGGATGATTAGTGAGAGCCATCTAGTATGGATCATTGTATGTAGGGATCAAATACTTCCAAGGCAATTTTTTCAGCATTCTATCAGGAATAATACCTTAAATTTGTACAACATTTTATATTATTCAAAGCACTTCTGTATTTACAGTTCCATTTGATTCTCTTAAAGTCAGATATTATACATTTCACAGATGACTTGGAAACACAGCGTAGCTCAGTTACTGTCCGAAGGGCACAGAGTTAGTAGAAGACCTGGTTTAGAACACATGTCTCCAGAGGAACTGGTGTGCTTCTGTTCTTTCTCCTCATGAGAGTATATAGCTGATTGGGTCACATCTCTTTTTGCTTTGATTTTCATGAAGTTCAGAGCCAGATTTGGAGATTCCGTGAAAGAATTATACCTGCTCTTATATTAGTTTATTTTTGTCCTTTTTTCCACAGTCTTGTACTTTTATATATTTTTTTCTATTTTTTCTAGTCTTAATTCTTTACTCTCACTTTTATTTTTACCCTTATTTTATTCTGGAGCCACTATAGGATACCCTAGATCATTTGCAGAAGAGGTGAGAGTATAAATAAATGCATGAATGTAAACAAGGGGAAAAAAATCTCACAACATTAAAACAAAGATATTTTCCTGGGAAGAAGAACAAATAATTAGCTCTAATGAGCCTGGCCACATTCCTGTGTTGGGATTATATATGGTTTGGTTAATAGAGGACAACCTCTATAATATCTATTGAATAAAAAGCATGATTCTAGATTTTGAAACTTAACAAATCAAAATGACCTTAGGTCAATATTCCTTATTGCTTTATGGGTAAAGAACAGCCACTCTCGAGTGGCCTGGGTTTTGGAGCTCAAATTAGGATACTGGATTTGTGACTTTAGTCCTTTGTTCATTATTTGGTAAAGTGATATATTAGCTTTAACATACTCCAGCAATAATAACAACTAAAAAAATAGATGACTATTTCAGCAACAATAACAACGAGAAAAACTGATAAAGCAAGTGGGCAAAATCTTGATAATCACTGAATCTGGGTGATAGATATATGGGGGTTAATTATACTGTTGGTTCTACTTTTGTGTATATTCTTGAAATTTTTCATATTAAAATTTTAAAGGAAAATGGGGGTGATCCTTTAACAAGATGTGTAGAGAAGGTGAAAGTATTATTTCCAAAGCTCCCCAGCTTACTTTTCTGAGTAAGCTTATTTTATATTTTATAAAATATAAATGTGAACCTAGGTAGGTCACCTAAAGTCTCTGGGACTCAGTTTTATTCATCACTTGTTTTAAAGTCACTTATATTTTTAGGCAGTAGTAAAAATGTCATGAAATACAGCAAACAAAGGAGTACAATTCCTGAAGGATTAGAACTCTCTATTTGGGTCTCTGCCTTCTTGCTTAGGGCAGAAATTCAATTACATCCTTTAAGCACTAGGTAAAAAGCTGATTTTTAAGTAAAAAAACAACTAAACATAGGTATAAGAAATATTTTTGTGTTTATTGTAAATAATAAAATAATAACATCTGATACATAAGATGTTATAATATATAATTATATAAATATTCACTATTTTTCTCATAGGTTATTAGAATAATTATTAATTACAAATAAACATATAATAAATATTGGTACCCTACCACCATGCTGACATCTCTGTGTATAACAGGAAACAACAGTTGGCCATGTGAGCCTCAGCCTTTTTGCAGGTGGTGTATTGAATCAGACTAGGCCAGGCTATATGCTGTGGTAACAAATCCCACTTGCTTAATCAGGGTTTTCTCTAGTCTTTCATGTCACAAGAGCTTGTGAAACAGACACCTAAACAAGTACATTTCCGGTTGCCACAGGAGAAGAGAGGAGAGAGAGCAGGAGAAGAGAGAACTGGAGAGTCATTTGTCCTGGAAATAAGATGCACCCCTTTTAAAACATTTGCCCATTGTCTAGAACTAGTTACAAGACCCCTCCCAGCTGCAAGGAGAGTGGGAGAAGGACATGGCCTTTCAGGGAGTAGTAAATGTCTCTGCCACAGGCAGGTATATGACAAATACAGCCCAACTCTAGATCTGAACGTGCGATCACTTCTGGCTGAAGATCCAAAGAGGCTTAGGAAAGAAGTATTGTTTTGGCTGGATCTTCTAGAACGAACAATCTCCAAAGAAGCAGTCAGTGTTGGGAGTGAGGAGGTACCCTGCAGATAAAGGAACAGCACAGAAATAATAAAGTACTGTATGTTTTAGACACCTATTTTGCTAGAGAGGACAAATGCTTTAGGAAATCCTGGGAATGAAGGCTGCAGATCTTCATCAGGCAATTTGGAGAGAGCCACACATACCATGCTAAAGGGTTTACACTATAGACGAACTTACTCAAAGTGTTTGAAACTTGAAGTGGTATTATAGAAGAGGAAGGGATAGTCTGACCGTGCTATGCTATGGATACGAATTCTCCATATTCAGGAAAATAAAGAGACTTGCCCATAGTCAGATTGCTAATTAATGAAAGAACCAGGATTAAAATCCATGTTTCCTGATTCCAAATTCGGGTTTTGTGCGGCTACCCCATGGTTATAACACGATTTTGGAAAATTAATCTAGAAGTGGTGTACAGAATGAATAAGATGGTGGGGAGATCAATGACAGGAGAACAGTTTAGAGAATATTATATATATATATACATTCTCTAAATGAGGGAGAAAGGACTCTACACTTGACCAGTTATCAAGAGGAATGGAGAATTATGTGGTTGGACTTAGAGGGTCCTTTCCCATTTTTTCACGATTCCATGTACAAGGATTTCAGCAAAGTTTATACTCCTGTCTCTGGTAAGGTTGGGAGAAAGAAATGAACATGTGGGGCTTAACCTCACATCCTCTGCCCTTATTTTCCTCCTCTGCCATGCAGTTAGGAGGGACTGTGGTGGTCAAGCTGAGCTTTGACTGGGTGGATGGGTTTATCTCTGTGTTGGGGAGGAGAGCGTTAGCATGCTCCTGTGGCCAAGGATTCAGGCCACACTTTCAAATTCACCATTATCAGTAAGAAAGCTATTACCTTGGTTACCATTTGGCTCTCACATGTGTCTTACTTCTTTTTTCTTCTTCTGTTGGTTGAGACAGAGTCTCCCTCTGTTGCCTGGGCTAGAGTGCCGTGGCGTCAGCCTAGCTCACAGCAACCTCAAACTCCTGGGCTCAAGCGATCCTCCTGCCTCAGCCTTCCTAGTAGCTGGGACTACAGGCATGCGCCACCATACCCAGCTAATTTTATATATATATATATATATGTATATTTCTAGTTGTCTGGCTGATTTCTTTCTATCTTTTTAGCAGAGACAGGGGTCTCGCTCTTGCGCAGGCTGGACTTGAACTCCTGGGCACAAACGATCCTCCCGCCTTGGCTTCCCCGAGTGCTAGGTTTATAGGCATGAGCCACCACACCCGGCTGTCTTACTTCTTAATTGGTTCTAAACTCAGGATAAGAATGAGTAGTTACTTATTACCCCCTTCAAACTGCAACAGGAATAGAGGCTGTAAGAAGAGAATCATAGAATTTGAGAAAGGAAATGACCTCAGAAATCTAGTCAACACCTTCTATTTATAATAAAAGGAACTGAGTTCCAGAAAGTTTGATCTGCTTGCAGAGAAGTGTTGAATCTGGTTCAGAGAACTTTCTCCTACTTGATTATGGATTAGATGATGTTGGGAAAATAACAAACTATAAATAGAAATGAGAAGCTAGGAGCATGGGCAACAGAGAAGTGGAAATGTAGGCCTGGAGCTATAGATTTAAGAGATTTGTTTTTTCGTGTGGAAATTTTTATGGTTTTGGTAACCAAATGTCCCACTAATTCCTTTATGCTTTCCCCCTTTGGTGGCCCCTCTCTATCATGTGAACATGTACTGAGAAGAGATAAATAAATACAGAAAATGTAAGTAAACATATATGATATATATAGAAAATATAGGTAAATATTTATAGTTTTATTTTTTACATTAAGAACTTTAATCTGACTGGAATTTTGGTATATGGTATGAGGTAGGTAGTTTAAATTTTCATGTCAAAATACCATTTATTGGAAAATCCATCCTTTTCTCACTGATTTGAAGTACCACCTGTATCATATACAACTTCTTATGTACGCCTAGGAGTATTTCTGAACTTTTCTTGTCCATTGATCTGTCTGGCTGTCTTTTTGCCAATCCCACTCTATTGTAGGTGGTATTGCATTTCACATGAACATCATCATGGGCAGCATGAGAAAAGGTCAGGCATTGGATCCAAACTTCTGTGGATTTGAATCCAGGCTGTTATCACTTTTAGACGTGTGTCCATAAGTAAGTGAATTAACCCTCTTTGAGGGTCAGTTTACTCAGCTGAAGAGTGATAAGGGAGGCTGGGTGTGGTGGCTCATGTCTGTAACCCTAGCATTTTGAGAGGCCGAAGTGGGAGGATTGCTTGAGGCCAAGAGTTCAAGACAAGCCTGAGCGAAATAGGGAGATCTGGTCTCTACAAAAAAGAAAAAAAAATAAGTGATAAGAATTGTCCCTAACTGACAGAATTGCTCTGAGGAGCAGGGAAAATACATGTAAAGTAAAAGAAGTACTTTGTGTACCAGAGAAGAGCTGCCGTCACCACTGGCTTCTGAGAGATGACGGAAAGAGATGGGATCTGTGAGTGACAGAGAGAAGGGCAAGTCCAAGGATAGGGCTTTGATGGATACTTGCATTTAGAGGGTGGAAGGAGGAAGAGGACCCTCTGAAGGAAATAAAGGAGTGGTAGGGGAAATAGGGGAAAGAGAAGTGGCAGATGAAAGGAGGAAAAAGAGATTAGTCGGTAGCATCAAATGTCCAGAAAGATGAGTGCTGAGAAGAAGCTAATGTTTAGAACATCACCTTTTATTTTCTCTAAGATGACAATTTTAGGATTATGTCTGGGCAGAAGCCAGGAAGGTGTCATCATGGTTAACTCCATTAGCTTATTCTTATTGATCTGCTTCTTTTGACTGCCCCTACATGCATCTTGATTTATGGCTGCTTGTGAGAAACAAATGTCAATTCAACATCAGCAATTGCCAATTTGAGACTCTTCAGGACAACGGCTATAACTCATCTCCTGACTCAATAAACCAAAGCCCAGACTTCCTAACATGGTATTTACAGTGGTCATGACGTGAGCCCAGGCAAGGACTGTTTCAACTGTATTCCTTATTACTACTTGTCCTGTATCCTTTGTCCCATTCCAAAGGAACCTGTTCTTACGCACTGCTCTGCCTTTGCCAGAACTATTGTTTACCCACCTGGAATGTTATCTCCCTATATTAAAGGCCTGTTCCAATGCCACTCCTTTCATAGACCTTCCTTTTCTTAACTAAAATAAATCTCCAGTATTTAATTTTTAATCTTTATACCATAGTTGGCTAACAAGCCTGTTAAAAATGCAATGGGAATTCAGAGGTCTCATCCCAGCAGATACTAATTCAGGACTTAGTATTTTGACTTGCATTCTAGTTGATAATGACACAGTAGTCAGGGACCACACTGAGAAACACTTTTGTAGTCTTTAAGGAAGTTATTTATTTCTACTTTACATTATACACTACATGGATTGCAGAACGGTCTCTGAAACAACTTGTTTATATCTGTCCCAGCTCACATATGTTTCCAATGAGTTGACATTTCTGTGCACCAAGGTTTTTAAAATTGGAAAGGAGGTCTATGTTGGTTGGTAACTGCACGCAAAGAAGGAAGTAGCATTAACTATTCATCTTTCTAACTTCCCATCCAGGGCAGGTCCAGGAATGCTTCTCCCTTAGGATGACAGACATTGGTGACCACTTGAGCCACACAGATGGTCATGGCGTCGCCTGAACAGGAAGGAAAAACTGGCTGTAATGCCAGCGAAATGTTGGAAGGTCTTGAGGTGGGGTGAGTTAGTTCGGAAACTATTCTACAACATGGTTTTTTTGCCTTTGAGATTAAGACTTTTGAGGATATGATTTGTGTCTGGTCTTCACACAGTATTCAATACATTTTTGTTCAATGAAAAAGAGAGTAAACAAATGCTATTATTTACTGTCTGGGAAGACAAACACATGAGTATTCCAAAACCAATTGCAAGATGGGTATGGAGAGAGTGACCTTGATTAAATGACTTATCCCCACATGTGAGTTGTTTTTTGTTTTAGAAATGGAAACTTGTGATTCCTGTGTACTATATACTTTAATTTTTTAAAAAAACCACAAGATGTTTTATGCCTCTTGGATATGGGTATTATAAAAGCATTTTGCATTATTAACAAGCTTTCACTTAAAATTCATTCGTAGTTGTGTCTGCTAAATTCAATACTGTACATCCTACACCCAAGCTTATAAAGCATAATAAATTTGGAGATTGATTCTTACATTTTACTTGAAAAAGAGTTATTTTATCTATTTTTTATTTATACTTCTTTACACTGACTTAGAGAATTTAAATCTCAACCTTTCATAAATACATGTAGTGCACAAATCGTTGTACAGTCGGATTCTGAAGATTATAAAGTGGTGATAATTTTTATTATCTTTCGCCACCTGGTGGCTTGACCAAGTTACTACAACCCACAATTGTGAGTTTTTAGTAAAAATGATCATAACTAATATTTATTAGATTTTTTTTCTGGAACAGGCCCCTATAAACCCCTTACATGTGTTAATTAACTAAACACGTACTTACTGAGCAACTGCTATGCATAAGTAACTTTTATACGTCGATGTGATTTTATCATCATGACATCCCTTTAGGTACTTCTGATGTTCTTCCCATGAGACTTGAGGGGTTTAATGATACACCCAAGGTTATGTAGCTGGATATGGAAGGACTGATATTTAAATCAATTACTTCTCTCACGGCCTCTATTATTTGTGTAGCCATTTTTCTTTTATAAGATGATCCTTCCAATATAAAAACCTTATCAATAATCTTTTAATACAGTTGCTTTATTTGGGGTTAACTGAACATTTATTACATTTTAATTCTTCTATTTGTTTTTTAGCTATATCTCTTTAAAAGATTTTTTTAGTGGTTGCTCTAGGGATTGCAACATTCATTTTTGACATATCACTGTCTAATTAGATTTAATGTCACACTATTTCATGCAAACTGTAAGAACCTTGAACAGTGTAATTCCATTTATACCCCATCCTCTGTACTACTGTCATATATTTTAGATCTAAATACATCACAAATGCCACAGTGCAATGTTTTAATTTTTACTTTAAACAGTCATTTGCCTTTTAATGGAATTAAGAAATGAAAAAGATGATAGATTTTATATTTACTCATCAATTTAGTGGTTTTGGTCCTTTTCATTGTTTCTCTCTGATATAATTTCCTTTCGTTCATTTCTGATTCTAGTAAATTGAGTCTTCTCTCTTTTTTTCTCAGTTAAACCAGCTAAAGGTTTGTCAATTCTTTTGATGCTTTCAAAGAACCCAGCTTTTGGGTTCACCAATTTCCTCTTACTTTTTTTCTATTCTGTATATCATCAATTTCTGCTTGAATCTCTATATTTCTTTCCTTCTCCTTGTTTTAGGCTAAGCTTATGCTCCTTTTTTCTTGTGTCTTCAGGTACAAGTTTAGGTTACTGGTTCGAGATCTTTCTTAATTTGGAATTTTGCAGTTGTGAATTTTCTTCTATAGCTTGAGCCATATCTTATAAGTTTTTACATCTTCTGTCTTCATTTTCATTCATCTCAAAGTATTTTTTTGTTTTCCTTATGATTTCTGATCCATGGATTATTTTGAAGTGTGTTATTTAATTTTTCATACTTGTGAATGTCCTAAATTTCTTTCTGTTATTGATTTCTAATTTCATTCCATTGTGGTCAGAGGACATGCTATATATATTAGGTTATTAAGTATGAAATATCTGATTTCCTTAAGTACTAAGTTTGACAGTTGATATCTCTGACATTTCACATTCACTCTGACACATCCTTATTCTTTGAAATGCATAGTTTAGCTTTTGATTATCTTTCAAATTTTTTTAGAGCAATTTTTGGTGAAACCATGGATAAGTCAAAAATGCGTGTTATTTTCTAATATGAGTTCTGTCGTGGAACCAATGCAGCACAGACAGCTCAAAAATCAACGACGTGTTTGGGAAGGATGTGGCTGATGAACACACAGTACGTAGATGGTTGGAGAAGTTCTGGTGATTTTAAACTTGAAAATGAGCCATGTGGGCGACCAGAGACCAAGGTAGATAATGATGAGCTGAAAGCTGTAGCAGAAGCAAATCCAACTCAATCTACACGTCAATGAGCAGCAAGGTTTGACATTACTATTCCAACAACATTGGAGCATCTGAAACAAATGGGTAAGGTAAGAAAGCTGTATAGATGGGTTCCACATGAATTAAATGAGCGTCAGAAGAGAAATCTGGAAGCTTGCCTTTCTTTGCTGTCATGACATAAAGGCGAACCATTTCTACATCATATTGTTACATGTGATGAAAAATAGATTCTCTTTGACAATCGCAAACATTCGGCACAATGGTTGGATAAAGATGAAGTGATGAAACACAGTCCAAAACCAAACATGCATCAAAAAAACTAATGGTGTCTGTTTGGTGTAGTCCAGCATTGGTATTAGCCACTACAGCTTCATGAAACCTGCTCTGTCAATTTCAGTGGATGTCTATGGCAACCAATTGGATGGCGTTTATCCCCTTTGGATTCCCATTTGTGAACATTCCAGCCCTGTGATAGGGCATTTGAGGCACCATGAGGTGCCATTTGGGGTGGCGTTTGTCCCTTTTGGATTGACATTTGTTTGGATCCCCTGTATTGTGTGTTTGTTATTTGTGAGTTTTGTTGCAACATAAGGAAGCTCCATCTCAAAATCCCTTGGGAAAAACTTTGGCTGAATGGTTAACTTACAGCTATAGCTATGAACCTATGTGTAAAGAGAATGGTATTGTTGTAATCCAACGTACATGCTGGAGTGTGAGGAGAAGTGGCTGTTAATGAGAATTCCCATTTGATTGATAGGCCATGGCAGAAGGTAAAGGGGGAGCAGGCGCATCACATGCCAAGAGAAGGAGCAAGTGAGTGAGGAGGGGGTGCCAGGCTCTTTTAAACAAGCAGCTCTCACGTCAACTAATAATAAACAGAAAGAGAACTCACTCATTATCATGGGAGGGCACCAAGCCATCCATGAGGGATTTGCCCCCACGACCCAAACACCTCCTACTAGGCCCACCTCCACCACTGGGGATCAAATTTCAACATGAGATTTGGAGGGGCCAAACATTCAAACCATATAAACAGGTAATCAACATCATAATATCATACAGAATATTTTCACTGCCCTAAATAAACTCTGTGCTCTGCCTATTTCTCCCTCCCTCCCCCTAAGCCCTGGCAACACCTGATCTCTTTTATTATCTCTATAGGTTTACCTTTTTCCAGAGTGTCCTATACATGGAATCATACAGTATGTAGCCTTTTTAAGGTTGGTTTCTTTCAGTTAGTAATATACGTTTTAAACTTCCTTCATGTCTTCTCATTGTTTAACAGCTTATTTCTTTTTAGCACTGAATGATATTCCATTGTCTGGAAGTACCATAGTTTATTTGGTTGCTTGCAAGTTTTGGCAATTATGAATAAAGCTGCTATGAACATTCTGTGCAGGTTTTTATGTGGACATAATTTTTTTTTTATTTCTAAAAATTTAGTGGGTGTACAATCGTTTTTTGTTACATGGCTGAATTGTATCACGCTGAAATCAGGGCTTTCAGTGTACCCATCACCAGAACAGTGAACACTGTACCTGATAGGTAGACTTTTATCCTTCACTCCCTCTCACCATCCCCCTTAGTTTCCAATGTCCATTACACCTCTTTATGACCATATATATCCCTTGTTTAGCTCCCACTTATAAGTGAGGACATGGTGTATCTGTTTTTCCACTCCTGAGACACTTCACTTAGGATAATGGTCTTCAGTTCCATCCAAGTTGCTGCAAAAGACATTATTCCTTTCCTTTTTAGGGCTGAAGTAGTACTCCATGGTGTGTGTGTGTATATATATATATATATATATATATATATATATCTATCACATTTTCTTTATTCACTCATCAATTGATGGGAACTTAGGTTGGTTCCGTATCTTCGCAATTGTGAATTATGTCATGATAAACATTTGGGTGCCGATGTCTTTTTGATATAATGATTTCTTTTCCTTTGGGTAGATACCCAGTAGTGGGATTGCTGAATGGAATGGTAGGTCTACTTTTACTTCTTTGAGGAATTTCTCTATTGCTTTCCATAGTGGTTGTGCTAGTTGATATTCCCACCAACAACATATAAGCATTCCCTTTTCACTGTAACTGCACCAACATCTATTGTTTTTTGACTTAAATGATGGCAATTCTGACAAGGGTAAGGTTGTATCTCATTGTGGTTTTAATTTGCATTTCCCCGATGATTAGTGATGTTGAGCATTTTTTTTCATGTTTATTGGCTATTTGTCTATCTTTTGAAAAATATCTGTTCATGTCTTTTGCCCACTTTTTGATGGGGTTATTTGTCTTTTTTCTTGCTGATTTGTTGAGTTCTTTGTAGATTTTGGATATTATCCCTTTGTCTGATGTATAGTTTGTGAATATTTTCTCCCATTCTATAGATTGTGTATGTATTCTGTTGATTATTTCCTTTGCTGTGCAGAGACTTCTTAGTTTAATTCCTATTTATTTATTTTTATTGTTCCTATATTTGTGTTTGGAGTCTTATTCATAAATTTCTGCCTAGGCCAATGTCTAGAAGACTTTTTCCTTCATTTTTTTCTAGAATATTTATGGTTTCAGGTCTTACATTAAAGTCTTTAATCCATCTTAAATTAACTTTTATATATAGTGAAAGGTAGGGATCCAGTTTTATTCTTCTGCATGTGGCTCTCTAAATTTCCCAGCATCATTTATTGAATCTTTTCCCCAGTGTATGTTTTTGTCTGCTTTGTCGAAAATCAGCTGGGTGTAGCTGTATGGCTTTATTTCTGGATTCTCTATTATGTTCCATTAATCTATGTGTCTACCTTTATACTAGTACCATGCTGTTCTGGTTACTATGGCCTAGTAGTATAATTTGAAGTCAAGTGATGCTTCCAGATTTGTTCTTTTTGCTTGGGCATAAATTTTCAACTAATTTGAGTAAATACCAAGGAACACTATTGCTAGACTATATGTGAGAATACATTTAGTTTTGTAAGAAACTGTCAAATAGTCTTCAAAAGTGGCTATACCATTTTTTATTCCCACCAGCAATGAATGAAAATTCTTTGTCCATTTTTTTAATTGGGAAATTTCTTTTTTATTGTTGATTTTAAGAGTTTTTAAAAATATTAATATATTCTGAGGGCTGGGCTCAGCGGCTTTCTCCTGTAATCCTAGCACTTCAGGAGGCTGAGGCGGATGATTGCTTAAGGCCAGGAGTTCGAGACCAGCCTGAGCAAGTGTGACACCCCCATCTCTACTGAAAGTAGAAAAATTACCCAGGCATGGTGGTATGTGCCTATAGTCCCAGCTACTTGGGAGGCTGAGGCAGGAGGATCGCTTGAGCCCAGGAGTTTGAGGTTGCAGTGAGCTATGATGACATCACTGCACTCTAGCCTGGGCAACAGGGTGAGACTCTGTCTCAAAAAAAAAAATGTATAAATATATAGATATTTATTTTCTGGGCACGAGTTAGTTATCATACTGATTGCTAGGTCTCCTCAAGTTCCATGGATCTTGATGCCGTATCAGCGTCTCTCTTGGCCACATGGGAGAAGCATTTTGCTGTTCCAAATGCCACACCACACTGGGGACTTAGTGACACTACTCTATGCTCATCTACAAAGAAAGATGCCTACAGCTCTTTCTACTCAATGGCTCTACTTCTGTGGAAGGTGGGGAAAACTGGCTCCTACATCAGCATGCTCTTTATATCTTTGTTTTGATCCTAAGCTTTGTGCCCTATGTCATTCAGGTTTTTAAGGTTTAATACTTAGAAACAAGTCTTTAAAACTCAAATTATCATCTCTGACACCAGCTTTAAAAACCTTTTTTAAAATTTAAAAGCAAGAATTTGATTTCCTTGCTATTTGCCTCCCTGATACTTGTGTTTGAATTTGAATGGGGACGGGGGCCAAGATATATGGATGTAATTCTGCAAAAGTATTACCTTGCTATATAAAACAGTTGTCTAAAAGCAAGCTGAGTCTAAACAGGTGCAGGCTGCACAGGTAGTGAAGCTCAGTGATAGAAAGTGATCAGGAGTCATTCTGAAGAGTGAGTGGCAACTTTGCTTTGTATTCCAGCTCCATAGCCACGGGTTCTGTATGTGTCCAGGCAGGCTAAGGTGTCAGAAACACAACTCAAAGTAGCTTAAGGAAAGAGTAGAATCCATTTCAAGGATACTGTGGTGTCTCATAAAACCCCAGGACCAGAAAGTAGTTAGGCCTCAGGAACAAATAGAATCAGGAACTCAAATGTAGTCATCACATTCTTCACCTTTTCTGGTTCCCAAAATTAATGAAAACTCCTAGTTTTTGCATTTCTTAGTGACACTCAAGGATTGCCTGACCTTTCTTTTAAATTACACTTCGAAAGTTTCTGGAAAAGGACAGTTGCCCAATTTAAAATAAATGAAATGTGGCCAGGGCTGGGGGGACAAGGGATGGTCTCACTCTAATAACACCATGGTTACTGGGCAAATGGTGTGGTGAGGACAGCGAAAATTTCCAAAAAAAGCAGTTTGCTGGGCAGACAAATCTGGCAGGTCCTCTCTTTGTTGTTCCTGACTGCATGTGGTTGGAAGTCCAAATTTCTCAGAACAGCATACAAAGACCTTCAGAATCTCCCTTTAATCTATTTTTCCTACCTTTTCTTCTGTCAACCCTGTATCTTTCCCTGTACCCTGAATTTAGCAGCAGTAAGCGGCTTTCTCTTCCTAGAACCCACTGTGTTCTTTTATGACTGTAAGTCTTTGTACTTATTTTTTTCTTTGTCTGGAATACCTTTTCCCCCCTAGTCTGTCAGGTATAATAACTTCAACTCATCTTTTAGGTCCAGCTCTGTGTTACTTATGGAAACATTCTTAACTTCCAAAGCAGACTTTGTTGCTCTCTGTGTGTTTCACTTTGTTTGCACTATTGTAGAGCTCCTCCTATCACATTGGACTATAGTTGTTGTCTAATCTATCTCTTTTTTTCTAGCAATTTGGATATTTTAAAGGCAACACTGTGTCTTGGTCTTATTTGTCTCAGTGATGGCCTGACTTTGGCTGGTACGTAGTAGAGGTTCAGTAAAAAATTCTCACTAGTCCTGTTACTATTTTTCTCTCTTTCTCCCAGACCTCACTTATTGCAGCAATCCAGCTCCCTGGACTATTTGCCAACTGAAAAAATAAAGCTTGATTCATTTTTATCTTGCTCTTTGCCCTCTTTCTTTTAAATTAAACTTTGACTATGGGTCAGATGTGGTAGCTCACACCTGTAGTCCCAGCATTTTGGGAGGCTGAGGTGGGAAGATCACTTGAGGCCAGGAGTTCGAGACCAGCCTGGGCAATATAGAACCTACAGTCCCAGCTGCTCAGGCAGTATGATCACTTGAGCCCAGGAGTTCGAGGCTGCACTATGATCATACCACCGCACTCCAGCCTGGGTGACAGAACAAAACTCTCTTAAATAAATAAATAAATAGACTATGTAAATGTAATTTCATTTTGTTACCTCTCTCCTTCATTAAAATAAAAGTACCCTTTATACATACATACGTCCCCCCACATACCATTAAAACAGCAGAAGTAAACACTAGCAAGAAGCCAGATTAAAAATCCCCAAAATGTTGAATTTTTGGGCTTAGTGTGGAATAGGAATAATGAAGACATAATTCTGGTTCTCTCTTTGGCCGTTTTTAATTGCTGTTTTTCAATCCCAGTCAGAAAACAGGCAGCTGATCTATCTCTCTGCTTTCCTCTCACCCCATTTCTTCTCTCTCCTCCCTTGCGGCCATGTAAAATCAGATGGGTTGGGAAGCCAGGCGTAACAGAAGAGGAACATTCTTTTCCTCCACTCCTGCGTCATCCTCTCTCTCTCTTTTCTTCAAATTCTGTTTTTGGCCTTTCCTTCCCCACCTTCCCACCTCCATCCGATGGACACACTTCCATGTTTGTCTCTTTCATATTTGATTTTACTGTCATGCTTCACATTTTACATGATTTTTTTTTCGGGTAAATTCATGGACAGAGAAGGTATCCTTTTAAATATATATATATTTTAAAAGTAAAATTTGCAAAGTTAAGTATCATGCATGTAAACTCATGATTCAAATTCTCCAGGTTTCTAAGCTATTCAGAGTAAGCCAGTCAGGTAATTTTTGCTGCATCTGGGCAAAAAGGCACCTGAATTCCTATTAAGTGGATTTGCAAGATGAAATCTTAAGTTTACCTCTCTCATGCTCCTCTAAATCTAGAAAAACAAAATCAATAAAAATTTATTCATGCTTATTAAGCAGTTCAAGGAGAGTGTGACTAAAAAGCAGAGGCTGGCAGCAGTGACTCCAGCAGTTTTCTGAAACTCAAAACCAATAACTAATGTCAACCAGTAACTCTTCCCCTTCTCCTCACTTACAGAATAATAGAGACAAAGACCAGGAGAGGATAAAAAAAACCCAGTTATATTTTTAAAGAAAGTATATATCTTAAAATGAAAAAGCCATTGGCAATGGCTTTGTAAATGACACCGGAAAAGAACAAACCCAGACACGTCGTGCAATACTGCATGCAAACAGCTGACTTAGGGAAGGCGTCACCCCCAGAAATAATTACGCTGGTGCGCACCCCACGCCTACCCGCGCTCCGGTCTCCTCCCGTTCCCTCATTCGCATGCGCACAACGAGCGTCCGCCGGCTCTGTGCGCTCGCCGCCTTCCCGGCCCCCGGATTTCCAACTCCGGTTGGTCTGTCTCACGGCACCGCCCCTCCAGCCCGGCCAGTGCGGCAGCCGCCCCGGTGCTCCGCCCCAGCCGGCGGCAGCGTGCTGCTGTCTCGCTGGGAGCCGGGCTGCGAGCGGGGATGGCGGCCGCGGCGGCTACTGCGAGCCGGCTGCTCCGGCTCCGTGCGGCCGGGGCTGGGCGGCCCTGGCGGCGGCTTCGTGGCGCGGGGCTGGCGCGGGGCTTCCTGCAGTCCGCCTCAGCTGGCCGTGGTGCGGCCCAGAGGCGGCAGGTGGCTCACTTCACTTTCCAGCCCGACCCGGAGCCCCAGAAGTACGGTGAGCCCGGGGCTTCCCTCGCCGGTCCCGCTGCCACCCAGACTCCCAGGCCGGCCCGCGAGCGCAGGGAGCGCCGCCCCACCCATCCGGGCCGGGGCCGGCGGCTGGTCCTGCATCCCGGCTTAATCCCTGCCTTACTCTCTGCAGTCGCCCTGCTGAGGGGCTGACTGTGATTCATTCCCCCCTGGCTCTAGTTTTCGTGAGTGTTCGCCCTCGAGACGCAGCCCCTCCGCACCCCGGAGTTGGGTGAGACAGCGTTCTGCAGTGTGGAAGGGCCCGAGGGTCGGGGTTAGTGGCCAGGGAGCGTCTCCCTTCTCCGCCCTCCGTCCCTGCTTTCTCAATTCGGGCCTTAGATGGTGTTCCTGCTTGTCCAGGACTGGGTCTCTAACATTAGGCGTTTGAAAGCAAAAAGAAATATGTATTTTTTCTTTCAGTAGGTAAGAAGAAAACCAAGGGTCTAAGTAACTGAATTGATTTTGCCAAGGTCGCCGAGCAAGTTCTTCCTGGAGATGGGGTCTTATTTGAGTTTAGTACTGAGCTTTGAGCTGGGCAGTGCTGCCACTTAGCCAAGGAGAGGTAATCGATTAAGGTGTTGGAAGGAGGCAGCCATGGGAAGGGAATGTAGCAAACTCCTCATAAAATGACTGTTGGATGACTTTTACTATTTCTTCTGCAAGTTTTATGTAATTTCTTAAAGATCCAGTGTCTGTTGTCAGAATATTGGAAAACATTTACCACTTCCTTGCGTAATAACTTCGCACGTGCTAGAGCTCACATTTTTGGAAGTGTGTCTTGTGAATAATAAGAATGAACATTTACTGAGTGCTTACCACAGGCAGGCACTGTTGGGTGTGCTTCATCACCTCTTTTGATGCTTAGGACAACCTTAAAAGGTAGGTAATGTTTTTATTCTCATTTTGTAGTTAGGTTAACTGAGGTTTTTTTTTTTTTTTTTTTTTGAGACAGAGTCTCACTCTGTTGCCCGGGCTAGAGTGCCGTGGCATCAGCTTAGCTCACAGCAACCTCAAACTCCTGGGCTCAAGCGATCCTTCTGCCTCAGTCTCCCAAGTAGCTGGGACTACAGGCATGAGCCACCATGCCCAGCTCATTTTTTCTATATATATCTTTAGTTGGCCAATTAATTTCTTTCTATTTTATAGTAGAGACAGGGTCTCACTCTTGCTCAGTCTGGTTTCGAACTCCTGACC